>BGPT01002543.1:1821-69973 GCA_003297045.1 Symbiodinium sp. clade C Y103
AGATATAGAGTTGGAGAATAAAAATCAACAAGTGTCCTGAAATACGGTTTTCAGAACGTTAAAAAAGGCTAGTGAAGACACTTGTTGAAAACAAAAAAATCCTAAGAAAAATGGCCCCTCATTTATAAATGTAAAGAAGCGGGAGGTGCAGCCTTCCTTCCTTCCTTCCTTCCTTCCTTCCTTCCTTCCTTCCTTCCTTCCTTTATTTTTTTCTTGATGCATTTTTATTTTTTTATTGATGCATTTATATTTTTTTATTGATGCTTCTCCCATCTTTGGCCGGGCGCCAATTTTCAGGTGATAACTTTGAATCTTGGGTCCAGGCATCTGTCTTCAGGGTTGGGGCACCGGTTTTCAAGAGCCAACTCTGGAATCTTTGGTGCGGGCGCCGGTTTTCAGAGATAAAGTCTGCAATCTTAGGTGCGGGCATTTGTTCTGGAATCTTGGGCGGCGGCGCCTGTTTTCAGGAACTATTCTTTAATCATGGGTGGGGGCACCTGTTTTCAAAAGGTTTGTCCTGTTTATCCCAACCTTGGTGTTTCCTCCTCAATGGTGGATTCGTGATTTCGCGCAAGCTTTCTCCCTATCGGGTCGCATTTCTTTTCTTGGGTTGGTTGTTGAATCCCAAATGTCCCACCCACTCCCAGTCTTCTGCCGGCAAATTTATTTTCAATTTCTTCCTGAGCTAAGCCCCCATCCTTCCTGAGCTTCTTCCAAATTGCTTGCTGACTCTTTTGTTTCGCCTTGATATTTTTGACCTCACTCCTGAATTTGATGCTCTATTTGTACACCCCTTGCTTTTTGAATTGGTTTGGTGGGAGCTTCCCGAGTTCCTTTTGGAATCCCGCTGTGGCCCCCAGTGCCACCCCCTTTTCAACCCAGAAAACATCTAGAATTGCATGAGGTGCAAGACCTTGATACCTCAAAAAAGCCTGCGGGGCACAGGTGTCCCCGTCAAAAATAGAAAATAATAGAAATATTGTAGTGGGAAACTAATTTCATGAGTGAACCCAACACGGCGCTGGCAGAAGGGGACCAGCCCGTGAGAAACATGAATTGTTTCAGGAAACCTTAATAATTGGGAAAACAAAGACCACGGTGGGTTCAGGAACCAATTGACATCAAAGTGAAATAGAAACTTTAAATTTTGGATCCGCTTCAAGGACCCCATATTCGCCCATTATTTTCTGAAGCTGGCGCTTCTGCAAGCTGAATATCGCGACGAGCAAACTGTACAAGTGCGGTGTTTATGACAAATATTCTTTGTTAGACTAGATGTTTTAAAATGAAAATGCGGTTTTGGCACGACTCCAAGGGGTGAAAGCCTCTTCATTTACTTTGTCTCTATACCCGCTTTGAATTTATAACGGGGCGGCCCAGATTACGAGTTTTTTCTCAGCAAGAATTTGCGACTAATTTGGGTTTTGCAACCAGGCCCACATTGATTTTCAAATGGCCATGCTGGGTGAAACAGCAAAAACACACACATCTTGGAAGGGTTACATGATCAAATTGTGGTTGGCCCAACAGCGAAGAAACATAGTTCCTAGTACAAGCCAATGATTTTGTAAAATTTTACGTGACCAAACCACGAGAAATTAAAAAATGGGATTGGACCTCGGAGCTATAAAAATTGAATATTTTGCAGATTTGGGGATTAATTTTGACTAATTTTCAAAACGAGGGTGGTTGTTCACATCACTCGTTTTCAAATAAACTGAAAAACGCAGCCTGGAGTCCTGAAACGGGGTTGCTTCAACTTTTCATGCAAACTGACTGTTACGACCCATTCATTGGAAAGTTCCCATATGGATCATTGATAGTGCCGATGAGATGGTTTATTCCATTATAATCCCATTATTCACAATGTTTCATAGTAACTAATAGTTACAAATAGTTACCCTCTGGTTATTTAACATAGCCATGGAACATCCCCTATAAATGGGGGTTTTCATGGGAAAAACCATCCAAAATTTGCCATTTTCCATGGCTATGTTAAGTAACCAGAGGGTATATGATTCCATGGCTTTCCCCCGGCCAACTTCCGTCCCCCGTCCCACACCGGTCCTTCCCGGGGTCCTCCCGGCCTCGCCTTTTGGAGTTGTTGATTCAGATGCGCCAAGAGATCGCCTGACGGTTGGAAAACTGGGCACGGCACTGGGCCTGGAAGGGCACTGAATGATACTGAGGAAAATGAGTGTTTACCAGGAAACATGATGAATGAATGGGATAATATATTGTATTTGTTTGTCACCATGATACATATAATATATGTATATATTATATATATATATATATTATATATATATATATAAATTATATTGATTTTGGATCTGACGCATTTGTACTTGAATGGCTCCATAAGTAACGAACTCATACAGGTGTCTGGTCCCAGCTCAGGAAGTTTGCGCGAGTCCTAGCTACGTGCTGTGATCGGAGGGACTTTAGAAATGTTGCGCCTACACTTATTAGGCTTCAGATCTTTTGACAACAATTTTGGCCGAAAAGTCATCATCCATCTTGAACTGTTGACTATCCGTCCATTTTTTTGATCATCAGTACTAGGTTATTACTATTCACTTCACGCAAAAAGCATCGTTTACGATTGGACTGGCTCGTTGGAGATCCCCTATATAATGGATTGTGATGACTCCAATGTCTTGGTTAGTATAATCCCCGAATTCATCATCAACCACCAAGGTTTTAACAGCCTGATGTGCGGCAAGCGAGACATGATCGAACCAGTCAAAGGTATCTGACGAACGTCCACTTTCTGCTGCTCATCGGTATCAGCATCATCTTCATCATTCCGACGTTGGATGTGGACATCAATGAACTGTGCCTTGATTAGAACAAGATCCCTCACTTTAAGTCTAAAAAACACAAGGCAAAGACTGCAAGTCCATCTTCTCGAGCGGCACCTTGAAGCGTAGATTTGGCAGCGCTCAATTGTTGATTAGTGATATGAATAGCAATCACCTAGCATACCTAGCGCTATAGCTATAGTGGCCTAATACTATTATAACGAACTACTACACCTAGTCCTATAGATGATAGGAATCTATAGAAATCTAAGGTTGAGTAAATCATGATTATCGCCGGTTGAGTTTCCGCCACCATCCCCAGGTCGATCAGCTCACCTTGACTGCTGAAGTGCGTTTCCATCCGTTGAAGTATCTCCTGAAATGGGTCCGTCGCCTGCAGGCAGATTGCCGGAGACCAAGGCTGTAAAAATGATGGACCGATTGGCAAATTGACCAAGGCACAAATCATACAAATGTAATCTCCAAAAAGGATAGAAATAGAAACGCAATTCAACACACTTTTCAGTAGGATTTCATGTTTGTATATTTTTGGGGGTTGCCATAGTCATTCCTCATCTTAGCTATCTTTCCGAAAACAAGTTGTTTCTTAGCTGGATATGCCATCAACACCTCCTCTTTTCCTATTTTGTTGGTCCTCTGTCTGTTAGAATTCGCTCGATCTGCTCGTGAATGAACCCCCAGTTCAGCTGGTCCGATGCATTGGTTTGTAGATTGATCCGCCGTAAATTTCCCTAGTTGCGACACTATAGCAACCCCCCAATAGATTGAAAAGTAGAATCCTTCTAAAACATACCAAAAAACGTATTCCATAGATTTCTAGAAATTTATCACGTTCTATTTTTTTGGCTTATTATGGCTTAGGAGATAGTATTATGGTTTATAAAGAAAACTATGTCTGCCTATTCTAGAATTCTTGCTGTGGCTCACTATCTTTTTCCATTATGGTTCAATTCACTAGACAATAAGCACCTATTACAGTACACCTATTCCCCATAGATTCCCCATTTGTAGAGGATTTCCCATTGAAAAAAACATCTTCACCAACTCCAGGCATAGTTCATAGTACATATAGTTCACCAGCAATTTTCAAAAAATCAACCGCCAGCTTGGGGTTTACTTAAATAGATGGAACAAGCAAAATATAGAAAATCCTACTAAAACGGTATTCTATAAAAGTCTATGGGTTTATCTTTAAAGAGAGGATACCCCCAATTAGAGCCATTTAGTGAGGAAAATGATGATGAACCAATGGATGTAAAGGTTTTCCACTAGATTTTAAGACAAACCCCTATGAATTTCACACGTTCTATTTTGGGGGGCGGTTACTATGGCTTACTAGAACAACTAAAGTAGTCTAAAGTATTAATATCCTGCTAAAACGGTATTCTATATAAGTCTATGGGTTTCACACTTTCCACTTTTTTGGGGGCTTATGGGGGCTTACTATGGCTTGCTAGATACAGTATGGAACGTAGCATTGTTAGTTGCCTCCCACCATCAACGCCTCAGGTGGCTCCGGCTCCACTTTGGAGGCCATGGCGGTTGATGGAAGCGGAGATATCCAGCTCTGGTCGGAGTTTTCATCATTGAAATGGTTATCAAATGCTACTAATGGTCAATAATGGCTAAGAAATGCTAATAATATCTAATAGTATCTACAGTAATAATTAATGGTAAAAAATGGTTGACAATGGGTTTATATGGCCATACAGTGACGATTTTTTAGGAAACATCTACTGTACAGGAAAGCATTTCTAAAACGCCCTAAATGTGTGCAATTTTCCCCGCCGATTTGAGGAATGCTAGCCGAGGCTGAGCAGCCCAGATTTTGTCTTCTACATTCCCCGAAAATATGCAGTGACACAGACACACCATATAAATTGGGACTAACCCAACCCAACCAACTTCTTTTTCCAAGGCCACACTTATTGTTTCAATCTATGTTTCCCTTGGTTCTCTGCTTTATATATCCTTCCTTAATTCGGTAGCTATGGTGGTTGCTTTCCAGTGTTACTCATGCAGTCCGTTGTGCCATTGTTGAAGGCCTCTTATCTCCCAGGGCGCAGCCTTAGGCCTTGAGAGAGAAACAGCTGGCAATGGCAAGGCCAATGTCAACACAAAACGGGATTAAGTGAGGACTATTGGACCTTAAATTGGTGTGTCTGTTGGTTTCCCATTTGTGGCACATACTCAAAATCAACATATTTCTTCCAATAACAGGGGTATTAGCCAACGAAGAGAAGTAAAAAAAACAACACGTGGCTGAACCAAAAGTAAAACAACCCATGCATCAAACCCATTTTCATCACGGTGGGAGGAGCGAAGATCCAACCACGATAGCCAATGACCGTCACATTGGGGTTACCATGGCTTCCAACAATCTCCAAAAAGAGGGTGCTATCTGAATGGATTTCGAATTCGAGAACTTGGTTGTCGGACATGGCTTATCTATGTATATCTATATACATAGATGTAGGAGCCCTCACAATCCAAAAAAATACCCAGAAGAAAAGTGGTTGGCCATGGTTGATCATTACAATGCTACTATCCGGGATGTGGGCCAATTTGCCAAAAACATGCCGACATAGCTGAATTTCACCATGGCTAAACTTTGAAAAGATCTGCAGGAAACAAGAATAGCTGCAGTTCTTTTTTTCCCGTTGATGTATGGCCAAACAATGCAAACAATTGAACATAATTGGAAATATAGTTGAGAGACAGTTGGTATTAATTATCCATTAGATTCTCCATGCTTGGTAATTACCCTCCGGTAATCAAGCGTAGCAATTGGAAATCCCCTATGAATGGAGGTTTTAACGGGAACATCATTTATAAATGGTGGATTTTATATTGCCATGTTTGATTACCATAGGGCATATGTAATTGTACTACTAGCTATTTCCAGCTTCAGCATAAGGTTCCCCAAGCACATCCCCCGTCGGATGTGAAAACCGCGTTTGTTTCATGCGCGAAGCCATTGTTTCTGGTCGCTGCACACGTGAAACACCTGGTGGCCACGGAAGCATATGGGTGATTTCTGTCATTCAACTTGGGATATCTTGTGGGATACCCTCTGGTAAACTAACATAGCTATTGAAAATGGCCATTCAGGGGGGATTTTCCCATGAAAAATTGTGATTTTCCATAGTTATGTTAGTTTACCAGAGGGGATATGATATATCCACTATCATCGATGTATATAGATACCACTTGAGCATCATGTCAATAATGTTCATCTAATTTCAGGGATCATTCAGCCACATTGGCACTCACGCTTTGTGACTGTGAAATCGAAAAAATGTGTTTTGTGTAGGAAAAACGGTGGCCACCCTCCACCTGCCATGGATTCGGGGCCAATATCTCCAACTGACAGCCGCCTGGTAGCCATGGCCCTGGTCTTAGCTCTTGAAGTCTGCCTTAAAGCTGGAAGTGAAATGAACTTCTCTCGCGAACCTGGCAGGGGTGATCAACGGGATCCAATTTTTAGTGGTCCATCTCTGGATTTTTGATGATTTTTGTTTCCCTCTGGTAAACGTTTACATAACTATGGGAAATCACCATTTTTAATGGGAAAATCCACTATAAATAGCCATTTTCAATGGCTATGTTAGTTTACCAGAGGGTAGGTTCCTGTTTCAGTCCTTGGATCGAAGGAACAATTCATGGTGAACTTTCACGGCATCGCGGCAACGGCTGGGGGATGATATTGAGTCGCATGGGAATAGATGACCTTAGCAAGCCTAGTACAGCAGTTGCTGCCCAAGTTCTGTTGATATTCCCATCCAACCATAGATACATCCACCATAAATCCTACTCTTTGTAGTTACGGCAATTTGAACCAATAGAAACCGATCGTCTGGCGACCTCTCCCAACTCCCTTTAGGTCGGGTCGGGTCCTTCTGCCACCAAACCATCAAGCAAAACCTTCTGCCCAGTTGTATTGCTGACCTGCATGTTCGGTAGCTGCCCTGCTTGAAACGCAACATCCTCCCCCACCAAGTGTTGAACCATTTTGTCATCAAGCTCAACCTCTCCACGAAGTTTTGATTGGTCCTCAGTCAACTCCTTCTTGGTCACCTCCCGAGCTTTGCGCATGTAGTACATCCGTTCCAAGGGGTCATCAGGAAAGTCCTCACTGTCGTAGTACAGCCCATCTTTGGTCCTGCGGTCCATCAAGATTTTGGCTTTCTCCTCCCCATAGTCTTTCACAAGCTGGGATCCCTTGGTGGCTTTCCACCCACTGAGAGATTCATTTGAAGTCTTTCGGGTGCGCTCCATGATCATTCGGCATTTATCCCAAGAGCGATTGGCATCTAGCCAAGCCCCGAATAGATCGGTTTTTGACTTGACCAAGTAGGGAGCCAAATCAGCAGGGAATGCCTTCCGGTTCTGGGTGGCTCTAATGAAGCAATCCCACTGATTCTCAATGTTGTTAAACCCCAAGGGGTTGAAGATTCAACCCGCATCTTCGCTGATTACTATGCTTTGGTTGGTTCATATCCACACTTTGGCTATGTTTGGCCAGTTGTTTTTTTCCCTCGTTTTTGCTGGCTTGTAGGTTTCTATCCGTATTCTGGATGATGGTTCAAGACCAAAGTTTCTCCTGATTTCACCATTCACAGTGTTCAGAGTGTCCGCCCCAACTCTTGCGAAAAAATCTTCCCGATTTCGGCCGGTCAAAACCCTAATTTTTTTGGGGTTCGTGCAATCCCCAGTATGTATTACATTTGAATATCCCCATACAAGGCTGGGTCACTTAACCACTCTTGTTCGTTTGGGTAAATGTCTTGACCCATCCCTAAAAATCAACAATTCTTGATTGCTACATTTAAATGACGGCAAACAAAACAAATCTACGTATGTATTGGCAGTAATTACTGTGAATCAATAAAACACATTCTTGGAAGTGAATCCCAAGAAACCTGCGCAGTGAATAACAACGGTTACTTCGGCCAGTTCCAAGCGGATGTAAATGCGATGTTTACTCCACTTAAATGCGTGTTATGTTCGCCATTTAAGATTCTTCTGTCCGGCGCATCCAAGTCAAACTAGGTCTCCTAATTCAAATCCCAATTGTCCACAATTCCACCGTTAAATTCCCCAGTCGACATTTTTGATGGTTTTATCTTATCATTTCATATTCTATCCCCATTGGATACACCTAAGTTCAACATGGAAACCAAACGTGGGGTCTGCATCCGGATGATGATTTTTCGACATATCGCCATCAACATGTGGCTTCCTTTTCTGTATTTAGGCCTGTACATGAGTGTGAAATTAAGAGGAACATTTGATGTTTTTCTTCATTTTCCATTTATTCTATGTGCTTTTGGGTGATAGAACCCCCTTAGAGACTACACCCCACATCTTTTATCTCTGCCATGGTCAAACCGTGGTGAATTATAGCTATGGTCTATAGCTATGGACCGCAAAATCGCCTGGCATTGGCTGGTGTAAAGCACCACCCACCCGGCAAGGCATCTTCCTAAGGGCGCAATGGGACATTGATATCAATAAATGGCCACATAAGTGGGGAATTGAAGTCTTAATAGGAAAAAAAATATATCATTTATGTTGATGGAAACACATGGACATATATAAAATATCATAAAATATAATAGATCATGAGTGTCTTATCGGCAAAAATTGAGTGGTAATACGTGGATTTTTCCAAATTAGGGTAATGGGTATGTCTGATAAAATAGATGGACGTTGTTGAATTTGCATGTCCAAAAATCTGGTGTATCCATAAGATGGTTGTCTTAATATGTCTTCATATGTCTCAATAGGGAAAAGGGATCATAAACGATCAATTGTTTCGGGGTACCTTATTTTTAGACAAATCCATTTCCAACCATGAGGAATTGTATAGCAAAAACATGGTGCTCGTAAGCAAAAACAAAAAAGAGTAAACAACCACAATTAAATGGTGATGCAGGCCAACAAACACAGGGATGCGGCTCACGAATTCAACATTGAACCCAAAAACACTTCCATAGAAGCTCAGCACAAAGGATGATGCACCCATATGAAGCCACTTTCGTCCTGCCTGTTATGCAATGGGGGGCTTTGGTTTCACCAAAAAACATGTGGTTTTGGATGCTTCCGCCAGCTACCGACCAAGCTCTGGCGTTGTTCAGCCTCGATAACAAGTCACTTGTATCTTGTCCTGGGCAAATCATCATCAAAACCAAATTTTTGGTACATCATGGTACATCGAAAAAAATACTATAACATACTATAACTAGAAAACCATGGATCTCTACCACATGTCGACCGCATGTGTTTGGTGTGTTTTTCGACCCTCTGGTGAGCTTTTCACCACAAGAGGATTATCCACACCACTAACAGTGTCTTTCAACGAAAAGTTGGCAATTTCGATCCACAAATCCTGGAAAATCCTCGAAACGGATTGACACTCAAACACCATGGGACCATGTCCTTCAACTGAATTGATCTTTCGCTCTCGTTAACACCCCCAACAACGCGGCAAGTCCAGTGGAGATGCTTGGCAATCCAGTTTGCATAGCTGATACGCGGATAAAAACAGTTGTTGACGTACTATCTCTGTAGCTGTTTGATTGCATCTATGTTGAAAGTGGGCAGGGGTCTATGTTGAAAGTGGGCAGGGGTCTATGTTGAAAGTGGGCAGGGGTCTATGTTGAAAGTGGGCAGGGGTAGTGTTGCATGGATTTGTCTGCAGAATGGGGTACTTCGTAAATCCCGTGGCTCGGAAAACCTCATTTTCCCCATGGCTGCCACTGGGGCCCCCAGCCCCTCTCATCCAAGCGGGTCGATCGCCATTAATCCTCAGCAACGGGAAGAACAGTCTGGAAGTCCATCTGGATGGAACGGTCACCAACAAGAGTAGTGACCCCCAAAGAGATAGAAATGGTGAACCATCTTCAAAATGGTAGGGATATAGGTTCAATTCATCACGAGTTTAGAATCAGATTGTGCAAACTTCTGGTTTCTTTTGGGATGACCACACACATGATTGCATCAACAACACAGATTGGAAATGAATGGACATGGTCCATAAAGACTATGTGATTCGTCTAACTTCTGCCAGGAGTTGCCAGACCTATCCAGAATCAGGGGTGTCACACGACCTCCCCATCCTCCCCGTAAACTCATGCGTTGGAACGGCGTTCTTTCGTCTGCGTTCTTGACGCTACGTTCTGCTACTGTAGCGTTCTTCATGTAACTTGCAACATGCTTTTGACATCTTTTGACGCTACGCTGCTAGCTTTCTTGATGTAACTTGCACAGGTTACTGCCAAAGGCAAAGACAAAGCCTTGAATCCCAGGCTGCGTACATACATGTACTCCTTCATGCTCAGAAAAATTCAAATGACTTGTGCAAAGACATAGGTCACCTCTGCAAAGACGCGAAGTGAAAAAAAAAACGCTTTGCAAATGTCGTCCCATTGGGAAGGAAGCATAAAACATTGGCAGGGGTGGGACAGAACGTATTGGAAGCCCCCGAATCCACAAATTCACATACGAAATGAACGTCAACATTTCTTCATTTTGTCAAAAACAGGCTTAACACCTGAGTTTTGCACAGATTGATAAATTGCAAACCATTAAAAACCACGGGGCTGTTATGCGGCCAGTTACCTCATCTTAAGTCATCATTTATCAATTATCTCCCCCATTGTAGCCCCATATACCATTAAATCCCCATTATTTATAATGAGTTTGCAGCGTTAGATCATGTTAAATCCTCAATTCTCATATTTATCCCATTGAATCCCCATGAATATTAATTCATCCCATCAAATCACCATTCAATCCCATGAAATCACCATCAAATACCCATCAAATCACCATTATATCCATTACACCACCATTGAATATCCTCAGTAGACTCCATGAAATTCCCATTTCTTCGCTCAGCGGCTGCGTTCGCAGGAAGGACGGTTTCTTCGTGTGCCTATGACGGGAGACATTTCATGAAAATTCCACAATGCGAAGGGCAGGCTGTTGCTATACCAATACAGCAATCTCTACAGCAACTTAGTAAATCCCCCAAAAAGATAGATGTGAGTAAAATCTGGTTCTAAAAAAGTGATAAGGTTACCCCTGTTCTATCTTGATTCTTTGGGGTCGGGGTGCTATGACTGCCAATATATACATATGTATATATATGTATGTACAGTACATATAATTAATTACTACTATATACTATATATACGTGTATCTAGGATTCCATGGGAATGTACCTAAGCAGGAAAAAAGGCATGCTCACCGTAAACGATTTGTGTCTTACTTACATAAATTAAATGGATGATTTCCAGGGAAGGTATGAGTTGATCATGATTCTGATGTTACTCAATCGATATGGCGCCTAGTTACAGTAGTTAAAAACCTGTTGATGATTGTAATAACAATCCGTATTCATGTTTTTCTGCCCCATTCCATGGGTGATTAACCGATAGCTTTTCAAATTGCTGATGAGTCGTGTGTGTATGTGCATATGTAACATTTCTGTACAAAATGTTCCGGCTTGTTCAAACTTATGGACCCAGCAAATGTCTTGTCACCCGGTATTTCATGAACCTTTCGGACGCTTTCGCGCCCAAGCTGAATCAGGAAAGAGATGTGTTATCATTGCATGTTCCTTATCTCTCACATATCTTTAAATGTTAAAATGGATATGCATATGTAGTTTCCTAGATATGTGGTAATTCTGCAACAACCAATTGCATGGAGTGAACCGCTTAGAAGGCGGAAAAAATAGCCAAAACCATCGCAAAACAAAAACTCCAGTGCTCCAGTATTTCACCAACTGGTTAAATGTATTTATGTATATAATATATATATATATATTGTATACACATAAGATTTTATATGATGCTTACTGATAGGAAAATTAAGACAAATATGAAATAATATTTTCTAGGTACACCATGGTTTTTCCACATCATATCATCTGTTAGTTTGCCCTCCCAACATGCTCCATGGTGCTCGAATATGGTCTAACACGCACACCCAAAACAACCCGTTAGGTTGGTAATGGTTGGTATATATGACTACTTTTCTACAATATGATTACTTGTGTACCAAAAACATAAGCCAGCAAATGGGCTGGGATTGACCACCCTTATTTTGGCATAACTATGGCTATGGAAAATGGCCCATTTACAGACTAATTTCCGTATTAAAGATGGTAATATTCCATAACTACTGTTAATTTACCACAGAAAGTATACCACTGAATTCCAATAAATCTCATCATTAACATTGTGATTCATTATCCCCATTTATCCCCTAAACTATCCCATCATCATCTCATGTCTCAATCCACGGACAAACTGACCACTGCTCAGTTCCAAATCTTCTGAGTTCTCCAAACCCCAAACGAGCAGTGCTGCAGCCAGCAATGGGATAGCTGCGCAGCCTCAAGGTTGAAAAAATGTGTGAGGCACCCGCAACTTGGAAGGGATGACCATCCAACAAAAAACGCTAAACGGTGGGTTAAGCAACAACGACGGGGATTTGAACACAAATACTGTAATTGCCAACAAGAAAGGATATAACCAACCAAAAACGTACATGGAATTGGGAATATCACTGAAAACAAACGGAGAAACATAAAATAAATGAAACACGGGGCTTGAACATGTTTTAGCGACCAGGAAGAGAATAATATCCGCGCACAGTGGTGTACAGTATGTCACAGTATATATCACAACATATCACCAGAAAAAAAACAAAACTTGAGTGACAACTAAACCTTTTGTCAGTAACCATCACACTATAATCTGATAATGAACGGAACACATGGCAATCAGTCAAAAGGGGGCACCCATGAACGCACCAAACTGGAACATGTTGGACATTGCTCGTTCACGAGTTGATGATTGTGACCCACGAAGTTTCCTTTGATGTCACAGCTGGTTGTATGTGACCCACAAGGGTTTTTGGTGGGTGTCATGATTCAGAAGGATTCAGAAGGAACAAAATGATAGGGTGCATGGAACACATGACAAACCATGATATGAGATCATGTATGTCTGTTTGTATGTTTCAATCAACCCGCTCCTTTTGCTGATGGTTCCAAGATGTTCTAAGTATTTATGATTGTTCAAACCCAAATTCTATGCACCAAATCAATGGAACAAATCCAAATGTTTTCCCGATTCGCTACTTGCATCTCCAAGATGCAACCATGGAGCCCTGGACAGTCCAACATATTTGGCCCCCAATTTCAATGAACATGTTCAAACTACCCTCTGGCAATGTCCACTAAGTAAATCATGTGTAAATGGAACACATGTTACAGTTTACTGGAAGGTATTGAGCATTATATTGACGTTTTTGACATCCAATTTCTAACAGAACTGGATCCTAAATCAGCGATTGCACATGTGTACTGTTTCATCCCAAAGGTTTTCCAGTGCAATTTTGTGTCCTCAAACATTTACAAATTGTAAACATGTGTAAACTAGTATATTCGTTATATTTCACGATAAGCACTGCAATGTAAACATCTACATTTCAATTATACATTGAACCCATGTTTCCGACAAACATCCAGCAAACTACATATGATATATGTAACTATAAATCTACTCATGGATCTCTCCTTCTTTGCATTCTTGCATTGTCAGAAATAAAACCCGTAACCGCTACCATAACCGTAACCCCACCGAATCATGTCTTGCCGAGACGGGGCCCCAGACTCCTTTCGCCCTGAAGCACTTCGATCCTCGGTTTGTTAACCATATTTGGCGCTGCAGGTGTGATAAACGGCTGCATCACCAGTTGCGTTTTTTTCCCAACTTATGGGCGTTCAAACCATGATTGCGCCCATGTACATGATTGACCGCGCCCCCAGGCACAGGAATGCATCACATGGAATACCAATGATAAACTAGTTTGGTTTATAAAGACTCCCCAGAAGAGAGAAGGCCTTACTGGGTCAGCCACATTAAGAGAGCTTGAATTTTAAAAAACATCGTTGTGGAAACAGCGGCCACCCCCCTGCAAATTCAAAGCATGGAATACCTTGTTCAGCAATTGTTTTGGACTTTGGCTAGCCCAGCCCATACTCCTTTTGGTTTGATTTGAAAAATGACCAACTCTGGTGACTGTCATATGACCCCATGCTATGCCAACATGCATAAAGAGGATTCAAAACAGAATAGGCAGGAGGCCAAAACGAAGGCCAAGCAAAGGTCAAACTGAGGCAAAGGAGCCGCTGTTACACGATCACACCCAAAAATGCGTTTAACGACGCTATTTCAGTAATGCCACAAATATCCACATGCAATTGGTCAGCCCGCCGCCTCACTAATGCGCCCGCCGCCTCACTAATGCGCCATGCAAGGCCCTCTAGGCTTCTGGCGTGGTCGTGTTGGTGCCAGTAGACGGGCTCTTTCCTGGGGAAGGCAATGAGGCTGGCTGTCCAGCAGGCCCAGAAGGTCGGATGAGGTCGGATGGCTTTGCCATGGGTCACATGCCTAGTGCATCCTAGTGCATCTTAGTGCTGGAATGCGGCATCCATGAAGCGGGGCAGTATACTACGGGATGACCATGTCGCAGAAGTGGGTCTCACTTACTTGCACAATGTCTGCACCTCGGACTCAATCATGCATGTGGCTATAGTCGGTATATATTTCCAACATGTTCCAACACACGCACATGCAGTCGTCTGCCCAAAATTTCAGAGCGTGCCAACAACATATTCTCATATCAAACAACATGTCTGATGATCTGCGCGACAACATGGAGCAACATCATCTTGGCTCAACAGAGGCATCCAGTTGATTGGGAATGCTTCCAGGGTTTTTAGGTATTGCGTGATCCAACTTGTTGCAGTTCAAACTAGCAAAAGGAAAAAATTATCAATCATCTCATAGATGCATCTCACCAGCAGTTCGGTTAGGGGGTCGCAGTTCGGGAGGTGATCTACATTGGTGATATTCAAAACAAGAGCTTCCATGTCCCTTGTGACAAAATGATGTTGGATGACGATGTTGATGATGCGGGTTCGTCTGAAAATAGGTGACCCCCAGAATTTGCTGGTTCATCATCACTACTGTCGGGCAATCAAACGTGGCAATGGAAGAGTTCCCATGTATACTTGCTTTTCCAAGCAAAACCTTCATTTAATATATATATATATATTAACTTGCCATTTTGGGGGAACCTCAACAAATCTCAGGTCGAAACTATCACATGAGAAGAGGGTACCCTCTGATGTCAATCAAACGTGGCTAAGTGGGAAATCCCCCATTTACTTTCGAAAAATGGTGGTTTAATACGGTTTAATGGGATTTGTTTAAATGGAAAATCGCCCATAAATGGATAACACATAAATGGATAACATATAAGTTTTAAGGGACAGGGACACCTTTTACTGGAGGATTCACTAGGCACCTAGGTTTGATTACCAGACATCTCCAATCCTATTTGCCATCGACCAATTCTCGTTGATTTTGCCATGGATCCAAACTCAAATAGGCTGCTGAACAATAGGATGATGGACACACAACCGGTCCTTCGTAGTAGTCACAATCCCAGGGGTCAACAATTTCGAGCTGTACTTCAATCCAACCCAGGAACGACTTTAGACAAAAAACATGCATCATGTCAACGCACACTCCCACAGAAGCACCTGGTGGGTTGGTCGTTTTTGCTACTGGTACAGATGGGTTTTCCGTTTTTGAAGGGGGTAGAAATGATGGACCCACCAAAACGGCTTGCTGAAACTCTTAGAACTCATCATGACTGACCTTTTCTTGGGTCCAGTGGTACCCCTGCTGTGATGCAGACCTATACGAAATTGGATGTGAGAAACTTCACCACATTGTGAAACATGAAAATATGACCCGTGGCTCGGGAAACGTGGAAACAATCCTCATATTTAAGAAGCAAACATACAGTATATATATATATAGATATAGGAAAATCATCTATGAATGGGTATTAGGAAATACATGGAAAAAACTCATTACAATATATTCCATCTACAGTAGTACATAATACATTCTAGTACCAGGAGATGTTAGAGACAGTAAGCATACTACATCTTACCATTGAGTGGTTGAGCAAGTGGATCCGGGCACCGACATCCCGTCCAAGATGGACCCAAACAACCCTTGGATGGCACAGAAAAAAAACAACGAATTAGATCGAATTTGCTGGTTTTAGCATGTTCCAGTAAACATACAAAAAGCATCAAAAAGCTGTGCACATGCACTTTTTTGACTGGGAATTGAGCTATAAACATTCATGGTGGCTTTTCTATATACATGGTGTTGGTTCAATGGAGAGTATCTATACAATACATCTTTCCACCAACATGGCAACATCCATAAAAGTTGGGCGAAGACGATTCCACCTGCACCTTTTTTCGCGAAGACCTCTTAGGGGATTTCGACAGCTGACTGACGCACCCCCTGGATGCCCCTGAAGGGAACATGGCAAGGTCATCATGGCCTGTTTGAAACCACCACTTTCTACCACTTTCTCGGACGCGCTGTCTCAGTTGAAACGTAGACAGCCCGATTTCAGGCTCCACAGGTTACCTAGAAGTGAACCACACAGGATCAAACCTCGGATGAGGTGGTGCCATGGTAAGAGCTTCCAAGGATGTCGAAACACGCCTCACACCCAGAGGGATACATTGCAAAATCCACTCATCAATGAGTTCCAGTCGTTCCTCATTCCACGGAACTGCTAAACATCCGGTATGCATGTGGATAGATCTCGAATGGGGACGGCAAAATTGATACGTCACACCGTGGCCATGGTGTCGTAAACTTTCCTTGAGGGCTTTGACAAACCAACGTGTACGCACCTGAAAGGACACACTCAGCAGATCTCCATGCGAGATTGCAGACCCTGGCTGCCACCCCTTAAGGTGAAAAGGCCCGACCTCACCCGACATCATATAGTCACAATACAACTGGAAATGAGACACCCACCTGACTGGGCTCGAACTTTGCCATGTAGCAGCCCAAAACCAGCTCAAGACACTTCGCACTGTTTCATCTCCATACCACCGAACCGCAGCAAGAGGAATGTGCAAATCGGTGAGCGGGATCCATGCACCAACAGGCACTTCCGGAGTTTCACAAAGGTCAGGTCGAACGTCACCCGAGTCAGCAGTACCAGGTTTTGGCTGGCGCGCCACTTCCCTACTGACACTTAACAGGACCTTCTGAATGTGAAACGACAAATACCTACTGGCTTGCAACTGTGACAAATGAGTTTTATAGAATGGCCAAAAGGAAGGAGGTCTCCTCCATTGTGCATGTTTGGCAGCAGAATCGGCAAATGCATTATGTTGGGCACACCATGACTCCAAATACGACCCAATGTTGACTTCTAACTGATGGGAACGGACCTCAGTGACTTCAACCTGCCCAGGGCAAAACATTTGACAGGCTCCATAGACACGCATCCACAAGTCAGAATGGGCCGAGTTAGGTCTCGGCAAGGCACCTCGCAAGATACTTCGCAGACGGCGCACCACAGCACTGCAATCTGTCCAAACAAAAATACGGCCAGTAACACCTCTCACTGCTTCCAACGCGCGCAAGACAGCAAAAATCTCGGCACGATACGAACTTTGGCAAAACCCAGGCAAAGGGCCAGAATCAAGCACTTGGGATTTCTCATCAAACTCACGTGAGGCCCGCACCACCGCCCAAGAGGCAACCCGAGCTTCTGGCCAGTTCTGGTTCAAACAACTGCCGTCCGTGAAAAGGTGACATTCATCCTCCCATGCAAACCGGGAGGGAGAGGGTGGTTCCTGGATGGAAGCTAAGCACTGATACCACTGATGGAGAGTGGAAGGACGCAAACTCCACCCATAGCATGACGCAAACTCAGGCACAGTGGAAATGAGATCATGGACATCCCTTGGCAAATCAGCACGGCAATGTGCAAAGTGCTCACAAACCCAAAAACGGTGGAACCGGCTATCCACCGACTGGCAGTAAGGGCACACATCGGACCCACCATGGCAATGACTAATGCAGTCTTCCGTAACATGGGTACCATTCAAAAGCTTGTGCATGAGCAAGCGATCAGACAACGAAAGCTTCCGCAGCCACGCTTGAGTGGCAGGCACATCCGCATGCTCCAAACCCACCATGCCTGGACGGTGAAGAACCTGTTGCGCCACATAGCGCTGCCAGCCCCACTGAGCGCGACCCACAAGTTCAGCCAAGGAGGCCCGAAACAAGGAAAAGGATCCAAAGGCATCCACAATCAAGCCATCAGGACAAACATGCCACCCCAATCGCTGAATGCGCACCAGCAGAGTGTTGGTCAAACTGTTGGTCGGAATCTGTAGTTCACCATGCGCAAGCAGGGCCAACATCATTTCAACCTCCTTACGAATGCCGCATTCTCTGACAAAACGAAAAGTGTGACAAATTGCCCAAAAGTGCGGGTCAGTGGTGGTGTGCTCTACCATCCCAAGATGAACAAATGCATTGCAGCCCGCTCCATCTGCTTGCAAACCCTTCATCGCTCCAGTTCGCAAAGAATGAAAGAGACTATCTGAGATGGTAGTTGCAGCTATTGCATGAAGGCCCTTCGGCCAGGCAGCCACTCGCAGGGCTCTGACTTTTGTGGGGTAGGCAGACGCAGACAAACGCAACTTGTTCCAGACAGGACTCAAGGAGGCAATTCGTGTGACTTGAGTAGCATTGGTATGTTGCCTAGACAATTGAACGTGTGCACCCAAGTTCTTTCCGGACACAGCAACAAAATGACCCTGGGATTTCAACTGCTGGCGACCCGATGAGGACACAGACCATGTGTAGGTTTTGCGGGCATCAAGCTGCAAATCCACCGCCTGCAAAAATTTGTCAAGGCATGTTTTGGCCCCATCTACAAGGGCAGCATTGCAAGTCAGCAGCTGCCAGTCATCAACGAAGGACAACGGGGCAGCTAGTGGAAAATACACTTCAAGCCAGCGATGGTACGCAAAGTCAATGATGACCATAGCTACACAACTGAGTGCACATCCTTCTGGAAACCCTGTGCAACTGAACAGCGGCGGAGACAACGAGCCACGGATGGAGAAACGCCGGGCCATTTGAGTCAAGGCGCCCGACCAGCCCAAAAGCACACGGGTTGGAATACCAAGCTGAGCAGCTAGTTCGATAACTACACGCCTCGGCAAAAAGTTAAAAGCTTTTTGCAAATCTGCCACAAGCCCACTGACCTCCGTGTCTGAGACATACGCCTGCTCGATGATCCATAAAACTTGAGACCAAACCTGTGCCGCATAGCGTCCAGGCCGACTGCCGTAGAGGGCATCAGGGAGACAATCTTCCAGAACACGCAAGGCAGCTCGAGCGTGATGGGAACTCCACACTCGATACAGCAGGCTGAAAATCGTTATTGGTCGGAAGTCCAAGGGGGACTCAGGCTGGGAGTGCTTAGCAAGACAAACTACTTTACCATCTAGCAGTTGTTGAGGCCAGAGGCCAGTCTGTTCCGCCTCATCAAAAATGGTGCAAAAGGCTTGTCGTGCAGCACTAGGCATTCGTTGGAGATCCAACAAAGACACACCATCCATGCCACCGGTGGACTTGGCTGCTTTGCGGCGGACTAGATCAGCAAAGACTGCAGGGCTCAAGGAGGGCCAGTCAAACTGCAAAGTAGGCAGATGGATCTGTGCAAAGCGCAGAATGGTTTCCCAGCGGTCTGCCGGCACATCAGCATGTCGTAGCCACTTTTCCTTACAGACCTGGATAAAGGCATCTGCCAAGTCAGGAGACAATCCAACCTGGCGAGTTTGAGTGACTTGGTGCCCAACTTGAACAAAGCTCGCATCTTCCACCCACAGGCAATCACTGTCATGGTGTATGACCTGAACTTCCTTGTTTTGAACAAAAACAGGAGTTTCAACCTCAAAAGTCACTTCAGACCCCAACACGATTTTGCCCTCAACAGGATCAACCTCGGTCACTTCGGCCCGGATAGGTTGCAGCAAAACGTCAACCCCTGGTACCTGTGTGGCCTTGAGGTCCTGGAACACCACATTTGGATTCTGTGAACGCCGGAACCGTGCATATTGGCGAGACTGCTTCATGAGTTGAGATTCAAGGTCACGAGTGGCAAGAGACAGTGACTCAAACAGGGCAAGAGCCTGCTCACAATCTGGTGGAATCCAAGGCAGCACAACCGGGGCATTGGCAGTTCTGAAAGGGCATTGAGACCACCAAGTACAAAAATCCGGCAAAAAACCCCTGGCACGACAAATGACACCCCAGAGTTCAGCCCTCTGGACACTGTTACCACTATGGACAGGCAAGCGGGCAAGTGTTTGACATCGACGGACTTGACGCACCCATTGGGCATGCTTAGTAGAAACACCAAGAAAATGGGGTTGGAAATCACCGGCACGTGCACTTTTCACCGGAGAAAACTGGCTGCCCTTCTGCTGGTAGGGCCGCACAGGCCGACCTCGTCCTTTGGAATTGTTGGGTACAGGATAAGGCACCATCAGCTCAGCAGAATGTTCAATCTCGGTCCACAAAGCTGCATAAGCAGCAGTGGGTGTATCATGATGGGACCACTCGGGACCAACTGCAAATTCACTTGGCCAAGGAAAGGCATTCGGAACAGGCCATACCCAGTTGGGGGTGAGGGACATGGGAGAACGAAATTGTGCCTGGACAATTGCATGATCGGCCCACACATCCGCAATCACATCAACTTTGGTGAGCAGGGCTTGCAGTTCAGGTGAAATGTAGAGGAAGTCCTTGCGAGTGACTTGCTTGCAAGTAGGCTTCACTGCCTGTCCCCACCTAGCAAAGGCAAGATTTTGGACCTCTTGAAAACCAGCCTGCTCAAGGAGACCACAAACAGGAAGGGAACCTTCAGTGACATTCCAATCTCCGGCCACAAAGCGCAGGCCATGGCTGAGATGGCAAACATGTGAGGCAGCAGCATTCAAAAGGAGTTCATTGTTGGCCTCATAGTTGGGATAGTTGTGGCCGTTGGGCTCTCCATAAACCACTGCCCCTGTGATCCAAGCATCATGCAACAAGGTGGTAGTGCAAAGTACACGACCAGACTGACAGACAACATCCGGAAAAGGCACGGGCAAAACCCTAGTCAGGTGTTTCGAAAGCATCATGACTCCTTTCCATGAAGAGGTGGACAAAAGACTTGGCTTGAGTGACGTGGAGTCACAAACACTGTACGGGAACACTGACTTGGATCGTTTCAGGGCAGCACGAAACTTCTGTACATCACGCCCAAAAAAGTGTGTCTCTGAAATGGCCCACAAGTCGCCATGCGTCACATGTGTGTTGACGTAATGCTCCTTGTTGCGCAAACCCGATGGGTTAAAAGCACCCACAGTAAACTGAACTTCATCAAAATGGGCCGAGGGCCCAGGGTTTGATGCTTCCCCGATGCGAAAAAGTCCAAAAACCAGCAAAGCAAGAGGTCTTCGCCTGGCAAACATCTGAGATCGGCACACGGCCAAAATTGCGGATCCAACAAACATCAAGGCTGCAAACGGGATCAGGGGCAGAACTCCAAACACAAGCCAAAGGCAGGAAAACCTCGCAAAACATGAGCTCAAAGCTCCAAACCCCTTCCCTAGCCGTCATTCCATTGTTTCCTCACGTGGTCGCTTCGACAGCAAATTTCTGATCTGTGTCATTTGCTGTTCAAACATGGCCTGCATGCTCTGGCTGTGCGTTTGCAGGTGGCCATGCAACGATTGGTTCTGTTGCTCCAACTGACCTTGCATAGAGGCCATCTGCTGCGTATGATGGGCAGAAAAGTCACCGAACTTGGTGTCAAGCGACTGCTGTCTCGAGGCCAAGGCTTGCACTTGCCCCTCAAGGGCGGCCAAACGGTCAGAGGAATCATCCTGGTCCATACAGGCACCAACCTGCAATTTTGCCAACAGGGCTGATTCAATCCGTTGTTCCATTTGCTGCATGCCATCAGATGCAGACGGGGCAACCGGGATCCTCTTGTCATAATGCCTCCACGGATCATCTTTGCCAGTCCAAGGGTCAGACTCGGCCTTGGAGGTGCCACACAGAGAAAGAGTGTTGGCCGTAGCCACAGGCATGGTGGGCTGTACTTTCGGTACCTGTTGCTGCTTGTGGGTAGACACGAGCACCTCACCGTGAGACATTGTGATGACCGTTTCAGGAGGATCATCTACGGATTGTAAGATCCACATTGTGCCTTTTCCTGGCACCGGCTGCAATGGCTGAAGTGCCTTCACTTGCCATCCAATTTGGCGCATTGCTTTACAAATAGCCGCACGATCAGATCCCCAAGGAAAGGGTCCGGCAACATATTGACTCCTTGGACCGCTGGGCAAGAAGGTTGCCTCAGGGCGGAGCTGCTCATGCATTCGTTGGGCTTGACTTGAGGGAACACGCACTCCACGTCGTTCTCCAAGGCGTGCAACTCCAATGATGGAGGGATTGGTTTGCTTGGCATGCGCCACTTCACGTGCTGACAGCTTGGGGGTCCAAACGACAACATATTGATCCAGCACTGTTTTGCCATCCGGTGTTCTGGGTTCCGTATACACTCCGGAAGCACCGCTGCACTGCAAGAGGGGAACGACCAAACACATTGGCACCCGAATGCAAACAGAGAAGATGTCACTTTTGGTCGCCTGCACTGGTTTGAAATTGGCAGTCAGATGTTGTCGCCTCCATACATCTAAAATGGGGTCTTGCACTGGCAACTGATCCGGGTTGTGCCAGCAATCACACTGGCACCCCGTCGTGTGGCATCGCTTCAGCAGTGGAAAGATATTCACCAAATGGCGGATTGGTGCCGAACAGAAATCAGGCCACTCGCCAGGGAACTCATCTTTGTATACCATCATCTTGATTGTGGCAACATCCAAATGGTCCAAAGCAATGGCAGTATGTGCAACATACTTTTCGATCTGGCCGACCCCCACCTGCACAAGCATCATTTCCACTAAGAGTGGTTCTTGGTTGAGCAAACATTTGCACGGCACTGTTACCGGTGTATGCGGAAGAGCTGTGGGGAGAGCTTCTCCATGGGGATGCAAGATGCACAGGGCCAAAGGCTCGCTGGAGACTTGCTGGCCGGATTTCAGATATGGTCCAGCCTCATCAACGGAAAGCAGAGCAATACCTGAGGCCAAAGGTCCCAGTTGGTTGGCCAAGAGCTGAGGCACTGGTTTACCTTGGAACCGAAAGGTGCCATCAAGAAGCACAAGCTTGGAAGGGTCCAAATCAACTGGCTTTGGCATGACCGGTTTGGCATTCACTGGCTTCTGTCGCTTGCCCACTGGTGCACCCTTGTTGGCAGACACAATGGCAGACAACTCATCCGGCAAAATAAACTGAAATTTCACCTGATTTCCTAATGTTTTCAGACTTCGCCAAGCATTCGGACTGGACAAGGCTTTTTGAATGGCATCACCTCCGATCGCTCGGATTGCTTGATGGGTGCGCTGTTCCAAAACAGGGTCAGGCACACCCCGTTTCGACAACTCAGCAGACAAGGACTTGACCAAAGCAGGGGAGGGACCAAAACCCCATGCGACTGGACAAATGCAACATGCATGGCTATACAGTGCTGCTACATATCCTGCACGAAGCTCAGTATGTCGATCTTCCAACTCTCGGATGGTTTCTGGCAACGGCTGATCAGCAATCACATGGCCCAAAAAGCAGATAGCCGCCGGTCCACAGAGAGAATGGTTCTGAATGCGCTCTGGAAAAAGGTGCAAAACCACTTCCACAAACCCAAGCTGAGTGGCAAGCGCTTCGAAAACTTCCTGAAACTCATGACCGTCATGGTCTTGTGGCATGTGCACGATCAAGTACTCACCATGAGGAACAATCCACGCAGGAATCCAATGCTCATGGAGCAAAAAGGCCGTGACAATGTGTGTACCAACATTGCGAATTTGGGGATGCATACGGCACCAAGTCTCGCACATGGTTTTGCCTACAGTGTTCCAAGTGTCAAGGATCAGTGGCTCAAGCATCACGAAACCTGGGTGAGAAGATTCCACAGACCTGGACACATTTTCTGCGCTCTGAATGAGATCGGCAATATGGAAACGGATTTCGTCGTCACCCCAAGCTTTTCCATGCTCATTGAGGAGGTCAATTCGAACATTGTGGTCACTGCACCTATGCCCTGTGCCCACACCAAAACCCACAGCATTCAAATCACTTTCCGCAAGAGCACGAAAGGCTCCAGCTTCCAGCCATTCTGCTGGAGACAGGCGGTCTCCACTACCCCAAATCCACGGCCTGGAGGCAAGCTGACATGTGAGAACAGTTTCAAGATAGGTCTTTCGAAATCTTGCATGAACGATTCCCAGGTCATCATTGGAGGTGGGGAGCATGACATGAAGCAAACAATGGTGAAGGAAACTCAAAGCTGCCGCTCCACAGCAGTCAGCAGTGAAAAACATCCGATGCTGCCGGACAAGTCGTACCTCAGTGAAACCGAGTGCATGACCAATTCGTTCCAACAACTTGTTGAGGCGATCATGATCATTCCGTTGTTCATCCCACGTCGTGATCGTCAAGACATCTTTCATGGGGACCATTGAAACTGGAATCCAGTGCTTGTCACTCATGCAAACAGAAATGACGTGAGTCCCTGCCATCTTGACTTCCGGGTGGGCAAGCCCCCACTGCTCAATCGGACCATCATTGTGCAACCACCCCGTCAACAGAAGCGGATCAATGGCTGTACATTCACGGATCGTCGAAGAGGACTTGGCCTGCTGGTCATGAAAACAGTTCACCAGATTCGTCAAATGAAAACGGAATTCATCATCAGTCCAAATTGATCCCTGTTTCTCAAGCAACAGGACACGGTCAGCAGATTGCAAAAACTGATGTCGCAGTGACCACAAGTGCTTCTCATCTGAGACTGAGGGAACCTGGAGACTCAGGAACTGATCTCCATGGAGAGCCAGCAAAGGCGCCGCTGAGATCCAAGACTGATTCATCACATCAGCAGCCGCAGGGATGAAACATGTGCCAATGTCAAACTTGGACGGACACGAGGACACGGGTGTTTGAATCGGTTGAGTCCAGGCAGCAGTGGGTGATACATCACGAGCAAAAGGCATTTCAAACCAATCGCATGCACCTACAGCTGATCCTAAAGGGGTGTTATCCACAACCAACGCTTCGTTCGTACTGTTCTCACATCGGATGCAGACAACTTGACCAGCCTGGAGAAAATGTGACAATGACAACTCATTGCCCAAGTGATCACAGCATGAAACGAACTGCAAGTGCCCTACCAGTTTCGACTGAGCTTGCACCAAATCGTACAAAGTCACACCTTCTTGAACTGCAAGACGTACCGGGTTCGCCATTTCATGGTGAAAAACAACCACACACTCATGATCACTTGAGGATGGCCAAGACATGCAAGGAGAAAAAACAACAGGCACGGGTGTTGGATCAGCATCTTCAAACTCCACATCTTCGATGGTCACACTGGTCTCATCAGAGACAGTGGGCATCGTAGGCACCAGGGCCTGCACACGGCGGATGAGGTGGTCAAGAACTTGCGCAAAACACAAATGATCCCCTGTGAGTTCTGGCCATTTGCCAGGGAATACCATTTCATGGACCGAATAATGAGGAACTTGTTGCCAAAATTTCACCAGTGAAGAGAACTTGTCATCAGGAATAGTTTCATCTTCAGTTGGCCATACTTGTCGGCACCTCATGAGAACCCATGACATGTAAGCTTGCAAGTGCGCAGTCTGTGAAAATTCACTCTTTCCGTACCTCAGCGTGTCAAGTCTGTGTGCAAGGGCCCCAAACACCCAAGAAGCTTGCAGAGGGCTAGCGATTTGTCCCACAGCTGACAACGTCAGCCTCACATTTTCACCAAAGTCAATGACTGGATCAAAGCCATTCAGAGCTGAAACTTCATTTGGATGCATCTGGCGCAAGTGACACGTTCCATTCTCATCAGGAGCTGACTGAGTCAAAAGACCAAACAAACCCTTGGACGCAAGACGATGCGGTGACAGCCCATGATCCCTACAACCACACTCGCATGGAAGAACTTGGGAACCCCAACTGTGCAAGGCGCATGGTGCTTTGCCCTTCATGTTCAGCAAATACTTATGGTGACTATCAGAATCAGCCCCAAAAGCAGCAATTTCCAGGGGTGTCAGCGTGAGCTTGACCTCATCAACCTCACTCCACCTACACAACCTTGGAATGACATGCGAAACATGGTGCACTACGGACAACTTCGGCCACGGATGCATCGGTACACGTCCAATGGACGGGCATGTGATCAACCACCAGGCACGCGGTCGTCTGGACACCCAGACATCAGCCAGTTCCAACTCAACCTGACTACATTCATACCCAGTCGCTTCAAGGAATCGATTGATCTCAGCCGGTACAAAACTGTTACCTGCTGCCGGCTTCACACATTCAAGAATCATTGCACAAACCTTCAGGTAGTATGCTATGTACAAGACCCCTTTGAGGCATGTGGCACGAGCATCCATTTGTCCTTTCTGATCACCCAACCAACTGAACGGTTGACATGCAAAACCAGCACAAAGAGTACTGGCACCATGGGATGAAGACCAAATCTGATGCAGTGTGTCGGGTGCTGTGACATCACTCACAAACGCTTCAATGTTGTTCTGCTTTCGATACAGCTGAGCAAACCTCTCATTGAAATCTACGGCAATGGTCGGGGAAAACCCACACGCTGCTGACCCTTGGCTGAGTCCTCCAAAACCGCTGCACAAATCAATGACACTGTGAAGAGAATTCCAGGATGGAGCTACATGGCAAAGAACACGTGAATGGTCGTCAGCCACAAGTAATGGGACCGGATACTGTCGCTCAAATTTCACATTCATCAGCGAAAATGAATCTCCTGTTCCATCAAGCAAACCCCTGAAATGAAATTTCACAGAACTCAGAGAGGCCTCCATGAAATGTTGATCATGGGCTGAATCAAATATCAGAAGTTTGGATACCATGTTGATTCGCTTACCAACAGCACATTGATCAAATCTGTCAGGGAAATCCATGGCAAACCGAGAGGATCGGGACCAAGTAAGCAGACCTGCCCAAGTTCAGCAGGATCCGCCACACCCCTGCTGGTAGGATTGGGCCACCGTGGCTGTTTGAAACCACCAGCCGCTTGGTCATTTTGAGGATCAACCCATTTAGCTGGTCAAGTTCTCAAACCAAACGTACAAATAATAGACCCGATTTTGAAGCAATCCCTTGGGCACCCTATTATGACTTGACCCATTGCCCGTGCAACGCTGCTTGTCCACAAGACCAGGGAGATATTCCATATTTGTTGGTTGAATCCCCATTCAAACGGTTGCTTACCCTCCGGTAAACTAAGAGTTTGCTATGCAAAGTCACAATTTCTTCATAGAGATTTATCATCTATTGTCTATAGATGGGCGATGAATGGGCTATTTCCACTGCAAACTGTTGGTTTACCAGAGGGTCATTTGCAGTAATATCATCATTTTTCTTAGTGAAATGCCTATTAATATCTATGAATCACCATAAAATCTGCCTAAATCGAATCAAATCATCATGAAAATCACATTAATTGGTCCATATTTGTTGGTTAGATTACTATAGAAATTGTTGGTTAAACTATGTTAAAATACCATAAGACCTCTGCGGATATCTGAACTCAATGCATCATCCCCGGCCTGAGCCTCTCAGTTTCATCCACAGGCTCTCGTTTCCGCATGCTATGGCCTCATGGAATTTGTTGCCAAAAAAGGGAATTAACTCAGCAAACATGATCAAACATGGGGATTTGGGAATTTAAACTGATTGAAATATGTTTAAAAAGCATAAGAATGGGAATGTCACCAGCCAAAATTGAGATTCAACCACTAATCACTAATGAATGTTGGGGATTGACCACTGAAGAGGGGATCTAGAGTTTCAGAACCAGGTTCACCTATATGGCTAAGAACATCAGGCCAAGGAAAGGACTGATTGACTGGCTATTGCAAGCATGAATGATCAAATTTCATGAAAGCCAGACCGTCCCACGCCGAAATCGCGAGCAGAGCCATGCACATTCAGGTCTGCATACTGCTGAAACAAATAATCAGTTCTGGAGATACCCTGTGTCGTTCTTCCCTGGCTGCATCTTCCATCTCTGCAATGTGATGAAAAGCATCCACCAGAGTACCGGCATCAACTTCAGAATATCCTCTCAGCCTTGAACGAGGGGAATTTAGATGAACTGCGGATTGTCAAGGTCGATGTGTCAAGATCCGGGAAAATGGTTCAACATCTCTTCAAAAAAACACGATATTTCTTGGCGCCTCCGGAATCCTCCGGATGTGTCAAGACATTTCAAGACCAAAATTTTTAGCCACCAACATCTGAAGATTTAGCGATTATCTTAGAGGGAGAATGGTCGGATCAACAACGACCAAGTCTTGTGGCAAATGCCCTGGTTGGTTTCCCAGACATAGTCTCAAGGTTTCTGAGTCTTCTGTTGTATCACTATGATTCCCTTCTGGCCGGGGCGTCTGAAAATCCGGGGGCCCGTGAAATGCACCACTCGTGCTCTACACCAAATTGGTGATGTCAAGCACTGGATTCTGGTGCATCCAACAATAACCCCCATTTGGGTACTTCACGTTTGTAAGGTCCCCCCAAGGGTCAAAATGAACCCGGATATAGTTTATGAATTATGAGGTGGTTCATTAATGGTTCATGTTGTTTCACGAGCCTTTCCAGCATAGCAAGCTTACAGATCCACCAGCCCATCCATCCATCCAGCCATCCGTCCATCCACCCGTCCATCCATGACATATCTATCTATCTATCTATCCATCTATCCATCTATACAATAATCTAATAAAATCTAATCCAATCTCATCTTTGTAGCCTTCTCTCTGTAGCCTCAACAAAGCAGACGACCTCCCGGCAAACAGCACCCGGACCAGGGCAGCCCCACCTGCTTGAGCCGCAATGGCCATGGTGGCAAACCTCAGGCCGATGGGATCATCGATGGAACTTCCCCGCCCAACCAATCCATGAATGGTGGTCATATCCATTGATTCCCCACTAGTTGGCCACTCTACTCCTGAACATGACCCTGAACTCGGAAACTGCATGAAAATGCCATGACCCTTGGTCCCTTGGTGTGGCAAATTCGAAGGAAAATATGCTGTTTTGGGAGGGTAAGCATCATCCCATCAACTCATTGTTGTGTGTGTGTGTGTTCAGCCTCAAATTCCTGTTCCGTAGAGTTCAGCACTCTGTTGGCATGTGCTTGGCCAAGGCTCAAGCGATGTCGCGACAAAGTACTGGATGTCACTCGATCGAAATCATGGTTAGTAAGTTCCTGAACTGTGAGTTTAACCCCCCTAACCTTCCCATTAGGTTTAGTCCCTGGTACTTGCCAGTTGGGTTTGACTGAAACTAGGATACCCCAAAATTTGATGGTTGGTTATCACTGTCCTTGTTGAAATGGCAATCAATGGGGGTAAGTCAATGTAAATCAGCCATTTTCAGACACACCCAAGCATTATGTTGTTGTTGTTGTTGTTGTTGTTGTTGTTGTTGTTGTTGTTGTTGTTGTTGTTGTTGTTGTTGTTGTTGTTGTTGTTGTTGTTGTTGTTGTTGTTGTTGTTGTTGTTGTTGTTGTTGTTGTTGGTGTTGGTGGTGGTGGTGGTGGTGGTGGTGGTGGTGGTGGTGGTGGTGGTGGTGGTGGTTATATACCATTAAAAAAAAACACGTTTCCCCTTTGTAAATTCCCTGTTTCACCATCCAAGTACCTCAATTTCACCATCCCAGCACTGGGACTGAACACCCCGCAGCTGCCTGCTGCAACTCTATGGCTCGCAGCAAGATTCTTTCGGACTGCCCAAGCCTCAAAGATCCATCACTTCGCATTGTCGCCAGCAACCGATAAAAGTACACGATACAGTCGATCACGTAATTCATGTACACTCGGAAATAGTGGCCGATAGCCAGGACAGCCTTGGAGGCAAAGTCGCCTTAAGATCTCATAGAATGCACCGCTCATGTCAATCTCTGTGTTGCACCGTAGCAGGCGGAGGCAATCCTTGGCAATCCTTGTGCTGGAGCTCCAGAGGCTACGTGGCTTTGACTGAAAATAGGGTACCCTAAAATCCAGTCGTTTTTTCATAATTTCCCCTAAGATGGGGGTCCCCAAGCGATAGCCAATTTGATCTATAACTAGGTAAATTCGACGTTCGGTTTATGGTAGATGTAACTATACACTCTATATGGGGAGAGTGTAGCTACCAACAACCATGATTGGGAGGGCATAATTTCCCATCATTTTCACACTGAAACCTCCATTCATGGGGATTCCATTTCAAACCATTGAATCACCATTCTTGAGGGTGAAATTCCCTATTTTCCGACACCCCGCCCTGGCCAATCCCGCCAAAAGACTGCATGGATGCTCGTGACGTGGCCAACCTTTGCGAGCCAAGTGCTGGAGTCGTGATATGGCATGGTTTGATATGAAGGCTTGTGAAGGGGATGTGCATAAACCAGCAAAAATGCTGAGAAGATGTGAGAAGAAAACAGCAAAATGCACTGTATGTTTTAGATGTTGATCCGATAATGCCACAATATTCCCCATAGTATCCCAACAATCATATAACTGAGTATACACACCCATATGACTACTACGTGGTGCTTTACCTGAGTTAGCAGGTGACTTGCTGTATAAACTCAATTATAACTGGACTACCCCCGACTTTGTAACTGGGAGTATAACGCACTTATCATTCGCGGGGTGAACCCACCAAGCATTCTCAGTGGTGTTTCAATTGATTCTTTTCCCAGTCATAATCCCAACAATCCGAGCACATCCCATTTCAAAAATATCAGATTCAACATAAACATAGGAACATATAGGAACATTTCATCATATGGGTTTGAAACCCCCCAAAATCTTGATGGTATATCATATTCCCAATCTTTAGTGGCTATAAATGGGGACCATGGTACACCATATTTTCAGACACACCCATATATTTCATCAGCCTAATGTTGGTAAAACAATAATAAACCATCCCCAAAATCACCATAGATAGGTGGTATAAACCATCAAAATATAGGTGGTTTATTATTGTTTTACCCACATGTCCCCGGACTCCTCGTTGATGGTCCCTATGGGAGCCGGATAGATCTGCGCGGAGCGTGGGGATACAGACGTCACGAGACGTCCCCATGTGGCAAATTCAGGGATTTCAGGGAAATTTGAAGGGGTTTAAAGATGGTTTAAAAGGGGAATTTGATTGGTTTTACTTTGAATTTCATGTTTTTTCATCATGGGATGAATACTTTCTGGCGTCCTCAAACATTGCTGGAACATGCACCATGACCACCATTGAGTTCGAGGTTGTTCACGGCTCCGGTCCTGGCTATATCCCATTTTCCACCATTTAGTTCAATGATTTTCCCATCAAAACCCTCCATCTTTGATGGGGATGTCCCATTGCCATGTTTCATTGCCGGAGGGTAGTTCATGTTTGATCATCTTGGGGTGATTCTCGTAATGGCAAGAGTTCATCCTAAGAATGATCTATTGTGATGCGGGCCAGTCAGGTCATTATAGTCAGCTAAAATGGATCGGCTGTTGAACCCCCCAATTACATGGCCATTTTATGCACATGGAATGCGAATCTTGCATAGCCTGCAAGCATGTTCTCTTAGCTGGGGTCAATGGATTGGTGAATGGGAACATTTAAACGGAAACCCCAATCAATTTCATGGGCAAATCCATGGTTTCCTGTAGATTTTCCCTTAAACCAATCCAATGATGGGGAGGATGTGACGATTGGCGGTTGCACCACCTGGGCCCAAACACGATTGGCTTGTCAATTGGGGATCATCACCACCCAAAATATGGGGATATACAACGTAATATATATTTATGTATGAATGTATGTATGTATGTATGTATGTATGTATGTATGTATGTATGTATGTATGTATGTATGTATGTATGTATGTAATGTATGTATGTATTAATGTAATGTAATGTACTGTACTGTAATGTGATGTAATGTAATGTAATGTATGTATGTATGTATGTGTATGTATGTGTATGTATGTATGTATGCATGTATGTGTATGTATGCATGCATGCACCCATGCATGTATGTATGTATGTATGTATGTAAGTATGTATGTATGTATGTATGTATGTATGTATGTATGTATGTAATGTATGTATGTATTAATGTAATGTAATGTACTGTACTGTACTGTGATGTAATGTAATGTAATGTAATGTAATGTAATGTAATGTATGTATGTATGTATGTGTATGTATGTATATCTAAATATGTATGTATGTATGTATGTATGTATGTATGCATGTATGTATGTATGTATGTATGTATGCATGTATGTATGTATGTATGTATGTAATGTATGTATGTATTAATGTAATGTACTGTACTGTACTGTACTGTAATGTAATGTAATGTATGTATGTATGTATGTGTATGTATGTGTATGTATGTATGTATGCATGTATGTATGTATGTATGCATGCATGCACCCATGCATGTATGTATGTATGTATGTATGTATATCTATATATGTATGTATGTATGTATGTATGTATGGATGGATGTATGTATGTATGTATGTATGTATGTATGTATGTATGTATGTATGTAATGCATGTATGTATTAATGTAATGTAATGTACTGTACTGTACTGTACTGTGATGTAATGTAATGTAATGTAATGTAATGTAATGTAATGTATGTATGTATGTATGTATGTATGTATGTATGTAATGTATGTAATGTATGTATGTATTAATGTAATGTAATGTACTGTACTGTAATGTGATGTAATGTAATGTACTGTACTGTACTGTACTGTACTGTACTGTATGTATGTATGTATGTATGTATGTAATGTATGTATTAATGTAATGTAATGTAATGTACTGTACTGTACTGTAATGTAATGTAATGTAATGTATGTATGTATGTATGTATATGCATGTGTATATGTATAGATATATATATATATGTATAAGAATGCTGACTGATGATTTCAACCCATCTGAAAAAAACATCAATTATTTACATTTGTAAGTTGGGATCATCATCGAGATTGAACATGGAAAAATGTGTGAAGCCACCAACCAGAGAACAAGTTGGATCAAAAGCCACCAAGCTTCGCTTGCCTGGCTTGCCAGGCAGGTTGATGCAATGATGATAGCTGGTTCTTGCTGCGTAAGCGTTGTCTCAGATTCTTGAATGGAGTTCATAGCCGAGTTGATGAAAGAAATCAAATACTCTGATCAATGCAGAACTGTGCTGCATATGATGAAAATCAAAATCACATGGAGGATGAGTGTGCGAGTCAATCCGCACGGGCCAGAAAACTATGAATCTGGACCCTGGAAAACATCCAACCATGTCTGAGAGACAGCAAGCCAGCTCCATGAGATAATCTGTGATCGGCAAAATGTATTGCGGTGTACCTAGTCGCAGGATAACCTCTTTCATGACTGCCTCTGCACGGCTCAGATGCTGCATGATTTCTGGATTCGCTACAATCATGATTGTGACGAACAAGTCAGCAACGGTCTGCTAGGAAGCTGTCCGTCTGCGGCCACTCTCACGCAGGCATCGTCCAGGGGCCGACCAGGTCCACTGAAAGGATCATCTGAGGAATCAAAGGATTCAACATATATAACTTAACCTCAAACAGCAGATGTATGCAACCATTGACAATGGATATTGTCACCAATCATTTTTGCAAGCGGATATTATAACCCTGCTGAAGAATAATTGTCTCCTTTGCTACTGGACTATGACTATACTTGCCCAGCAGCTTAGCAGTTTCCAAGTACCAGGCTCCTTCAAGCAAAAGTTAATCCATTTCATGACAAATCATGCAACATTGCCGTCCCAAAACTATCATATGAAAACTTGGCTTCATGATGCTCATATATGTTCATGTTCCCGGGAAATGGAAACACAAAAGTAAAACCACCAATCAGAAAATGTGGTCAGTTAACGGAAGCTGCAACTGGTTCTTGGCACAAGGATGGCGCCCTGTTGTCTGGTTGACCTGGAAACTCACCTAGTCAATCTATGTCTTGCCATGTCTTGCCCAAGTGTCAAAAGGAATTCCTATAGCGGGTTGGAACAATCCCCGATAACCCAGGTAATATAACCCCCTATTATAATAATGATAGTAGTAAGTACTAATAATCATCAATCAAACCCTACTGATCAAAACCCATGTTTGGAGCTTAAATCCCTAAATATTTCATCATTTACACTTGTGTTTAAAAACCTTTGACCCCTGTCCAACCTATCATCATCCACGACCACCCCAGCCACGCAGCTGGGTACCCGAGGGGTGATGCCACATCCCTGTCGCGCTTCTCGGCTCCTGGCCAGATCAGGTCGTTGGTGGTTGCTGGTGGTTTGAACGTCCATCATGGAGATTCAACATGATTAATGGCCAAAAATGTGCGATTTCAGCAAATGTGGGGTATATTATGAACCATTTTGGGGGAGATTTAATGGATATAATGGGAATTCAATGGCACTACGTGGCTATGAAAGAAGATTTCACCGGCAAATGGTGGTATGCAGTGAACCATTGGGTGGTTTTATGGATGCAATGGGATAACCCAGAGCAAACGCCCATATGACAATTTACCTTTGACTTTAATGAAATAACGCATCTGCGGTGACCTGATGGTCATGCCGCGAGAAAATTGTCCAATTGTACATGAGTCCACCGATGGGATATACCAGGATATATCATGGTTTGTCAAAACATGGGGTAATATATATATAATATACATACAAATATATATATATATAATTATATATATATATATACATAATATGTAAATATATACGTACATACATGTAAAATATATACACAAACACATGTATATCCGCCGACCCCAGCCGACGGCAGGGGGGAGCGCGTCAGAGAAGATATATATATATATATTAGATACATTAATATTATAATTTATTACACTCCAAGACTGCCATGAAAATGAAAGACGGACAGTCCAAAAAAGTTGGAAGTGTTTCTTTTCCACCGGGCCGCAAAGCCGAGGTGGGTCCAGGTGAGCTACTTCCAAGCGATTACACTGAAACCTTTATACTTCCTACTCAATTTGAGGTAAATATTCACCAAAGATGGTCATACTCAGATTCACCAAAGCTGACATGTAACCAAAGATATCATCTGTCAACCCTGGATTCGCAGATCCTGGTTGAGATTAAGGTCATGATCACTAGCCCAGAGTGAGGAGTAATCAACACAAAGATTGACTTTTACTACTGCAACCCTGGACCTTAACTGGCAACTTGAATTGTCCATGAAAATTGGGCCATCTCAACCTGCATTGGGAAGAGCTGACTGCAGTGAGGCCAAGTCACTGTTCAGCTCTCGCTGGGTAGGATACGCTGAGTTCTGCCAGCTGGGGCCCTAACTCCACACGGCCATTGCCGCCAAGCCGGGGCACAATCCCCTCAACGGACATCCTTCGAAGAGAAGGAGGTGATCCAAGGCAGGAGAATGCCATGCATTCCGGGGGCGTCGACAGCCAAGTTCAAAAGCCAGAAGGCAAGGTCAGCCGACATGGCTCCAATCTATACCCTCTGGTAAACTAACATAACTATTTTTTAAAATCACCATTTTTAATGGGAAAATCCACTATTTCTATGGCCATTTTCAATAGCAAACTGTTAGTTCACCAGAGGGTATCACCTCTGAAATTTGATCTTTGAGCCTCCACTGGCTTCACATTCGAAGCACTCTACTCATCTCCTTTCTCATCCCGATGCTACACGAAAATTGGGGTCATCTCAACCCGGGGTTGACATTCTTCACTCTCTCAGGTTGCTCCCAACACCCCAAATCCAAGGGATTTTTCAGATAAACATCACCCTTCCACTCAAAAAAGGTGGAAATCATTTACCCTTACCATAGCTTGGGTCAACCAACATTCGTCACTCTATCAGATTCACCACCAGTCCAGTTGCGGCTGGCACATTCTCCTCAAGGTTTCACCCTGCGTCCGGAAAGGCTTCCCCGTGAACTGCCAGGCGGGCGGCTCTCCTGTCGATGGGGGAGCCGAACATAATTCAATCAACCAAAGCACATACATAACCAACAAGTTTCTGGAGTTTTGTTTAAGTTGGCATGTAAGTATACAATTCGTTCAACCAGGCATAAATATGAACATTCCATAGATGACGGTGAATGAACTTATCACATTTCGTTTCGGTCGAGTTCTGGGTATCTCAAGTTTGACCCCACCATTGATCCTGCGGGATTCTATCATGGCTTTGCGATCAAAGAGCGGGGTTTCCTGCAATTGATTGTCTACATATATTCTGAGAAATCCACTCCAAATACCTTACTCAAACGAACAGAAACAGATCTGACTCTCGTTACTCGTTGTTGACCATTTTGCTGCCAGAACCAGTAAGTGTCCAAGTCTTTGTGAATTTCCATCAGAATAGGTGGAAAAATCATGGATCAGTGATTTCGTTTCGGCTTATTTCCGCTTCACAATCCTGCAATGGTAGGGAGCTGTTGTGACCAGCTGGTACGCTGGAGGCCACTGGATCATCCCAGAAGCCCTAACAGAACCACTCAGTCATGGGGCAAGCAATGATCAACCGTTGTTTTTTTTCAGCCTCCACATTTTCAGAGAAAGTCCATAGAAAGCACGGTGACACCCACTGCTCATATTGCCATGTTTCAAGGTTCAAGCTCCATGTTTGCTAAGATATCCGACAGAAACTTAAGTATTCAGCTGGTGAATCGTGGCAAGAACAAAATACATCTGGGTAAATTAAAATAATTCACTAATTTGAATTAAGGCCATTTGGGGATGATTCCCTATACTAACCATATATTCCAGGGCTCGGTCACAGTGAGGTCGTTATAATTTACCTGTGACCCCAAACCCCCGCTACCAGTCCCGGCCAGTCCTGCGAAGCTGCGCGCGTCTCCAATGCGCTGGTACTCCGTCCTTCGAAATCAGCACCGTGCCAATTTCAGATATGATCCAAAGACCCAACTTTGGCGCGTCTTTGGGCTCCTAGGAACAATACACAGAATACATAACAATATCATACAATATACAGTATGTATATATATATATATACTTTCCTTATCCACGTTGATGCATTAGGGGGCATCAAGTCTTCACCTTCCTAGAAATACAATCACCCCATGCAAAATATCTGGATAGAGGGGGAGGTCCTAATCCCATGCCCCATCTGGCCATGCCGACCTTCGTCGTCTCGAAGAGGAAATCACCATGGGGAATTCTGCATTACCATAGGTTAGATTATCAAAGGGCAAATCATCATTATTCTTGGTTGAGGCTGTGGTTTCGTTGGTATGTTGCTCTGGTTTGATTGGGTAAACGTTCATTTTTGCTGGGTAAAAGTCCTTTTTTGTGGATCAAAGCTGTGGTTTTGAAGCGCTGAAGCCTTTGTTTTTGCTGGTCAACCTCCAGTTTTCCTGGTTCAACTTCTTCTTGTTCACTATATGGAGGTTTCTTAAATAGGGGTAACCCTAAATCATTCACTTTCATAGGATTCTTGACTATAAAATATTATAAACCATCCATATTTGGGGATTTCCCCATGGAACCCCCCCACCGGAGCATCTATCCACCACCGAAAAAACCGGCCTAGTGAGGCTACGGGCCAGATCATTGAAGTGATCGCCCTCCATAGCCTGGAGATTCGCCGTGGATTTGATGTTCTAAACCAGTTTTGAGAGGGAAAACCCTTTATTATATATGGGATTATATGGGAAATATATGGATTGTAAAACACTTGCTAAGTGGGATGTACATCCAAGTAGGAAACTCCCCCTTTGATTTAGAGAAGATCTGGGAGTCAACTATATATCAAAAATAGCAATGAACAAATTAAATCCAAATAAGCTGAAATATGATATTCAATGGATTGGTACAACCCATGCAATAGCTGCAAAGATTGCAAACGGGGAAGCTACAGTTTGAAAACGTCTTGGCTACGGCTGTTGGAAACTTTCGAACAAGTATGAACATACAAGAGGGTCCCAACCACCCTCGAAGCCGGAGGAAACTACCAATATCAAAATGCATCCATGGCCCAGAACATTCCTCGGAGGAAACATCAACGCAGCAATGGACACCCCCCAAGCTGTTGAGGAAGCCAAAAGTTGAGCCATGCAAAAGGGTTACCCTCTGGTAAACGTTCACATAACTATGGAAAATCACCATGCTATTAATGGGAAAATCAACTATTTCTATGGCAATTTTCGATAGCAAACTGTTAGTTTACCAGAAGGTTACTATACCCCTTTCAATGTACATCCATTGTTGAAGAGAGTTTCTCATCCAGCCAGAGCCCCTTGACACTCAAAACAGTAGGAATCAGAAATACCGGTTATGTTCAAACAGAATCATAGAACTCCCAATCACGGTAATCTCAATCTCCAATCTATATGATACAATAGGATACTATATAAAGCAATATTCCTCGAGAGTTAAACCTGCTTATTGTTTAAATAGTTTCACAAACTGTCTACCATGTTTGTTACTGTCTAAACATGGCTAAAATCGAATCCCGGAATCCCCATCTTGTTCCTTGACATCCCATGGCTAAGCTGCTAAACCATGGCATCCATGTTGCTTAAATCCCACCAAAAAAGGAATACCCTCTGGTAAACGTTTACATAACTATGGAAAATCACGATTTCTAATGGGGAACATCCACTATTTCTATGGCCATTTTCTATGTCGCTACGTTTAATTACCAGATGGTAAAACCATGGATGCCATGGGTGATCTTTCACCTCACACAACGGGATGCCCCTTGCCTGAAGGCATCAGAGCGCCGCCACCGATGAAACTCGGAGCCAACAAAAACCCGGAGCCGCTTCTGCAAAGTTGGGATTTGGTTTCACGGCTGTCAGCTATCATGGATTCATCAAGCTTGGAAGTGCAGTTCCACTTAGTCTAAGCGGATTCATAACCATAGTTAGTTCGGGTTTATATCCCAACTTCGTGGGGGGTAAAGCTGCCATGATTGCCACTTGCAACCTCAACCGCACCCCCAAGAGGTCTATCAAAAACAATGGCTGATTCTGCAAAATGTAATCCCCTCCCCCAAAAATTCAAAAAAACAACCTGAGAGACCATGGTCTAGTGGTCTAGTAGGGGGTTTACACATTTTGGACCATACAATGGTGGTGTTTTATATTAGGGGGATGGGATTATATACATTTGAAACGTAAGCTAATATCTCAAAACATCGACGTCTGAGGCCAATCTTGAAGATGCTGAGACTAAAACACCTGTATACGAAGGGTAGAGAAGTGCACAAATGGGTTTGTTTACCCTCTGGTCAACTAACATAGCTATGGGAAATCACAATTTTTAATGGGAAAACCCACTATAAATGACCATTTTCAATAGCTACGTTTAATTACCAGAGGGTAAGAATAGGAGATACCCGCACACAACAATTTAGATCAATTTAGTAGGAAGAATGAGGATAATCCATTGGACTTGGGGATACCCTACAGACAAACCCAAATGGGACTTCTTGGGGCACAAACCAAAACCGCCAGCGACTGTCCAGATTGAAAATCCACCGAACATATCCTAAAATGATACAGTATCAATCAAATGGTCTATCGAATGGTTAGTAGCTGGATCACAACGAAGGAATGGTTTTATGATGTCTTATGGTTTTGGAAATTCACTACTTACTTTCAGTACTCAACTCAGGAGCGTTTGTCCAGCTCAAAAACTCAGGAGCCAATAGCTTATCTCAGCCTTCGTCCCACTCCAACACCTTTCCATCTAACAGCCTTGCCAACAATCCAAATGGCACAACACATCAAACATCTCTGATTTGTGTTCACTTTTTTTACACCCATCCATTCACTAAGAGATCAGTCGGTGTGAGGCCTTAAATCTGGACCCATTTCCAAAACAAGCTCTTCGCTGTGCGCTGCACAGTGAATTGGCCATGGGTCCTGGTGGCCACAGGAGCTTTGTCCTGATCTTTACAGTCCTCCGACGTGCTGTTGATGGAGCGACTCCAGTACATGGAAGTCCCAAATTTTGAAACACATTTGATATTTCCTTCCAACTGCATAGTCACCACATGTCAAAGACTCTAAAGCGTTTCCCTCAAATATCGTAAGACATGAGGAACAAAAACATATGAGTCACCAATATGAAGGATAGTTTAACCCCAGAACTAATCATCATCAACCAAATAACCAACACAGGTTTAGCAGCCACTACTCAATTTAGCAAATCTGATCCACCTGATTTGTTTCCCATGTTTTCCACCCTCCAGTAAACAAACATAGCAATGGAAAAGCCACCAGAACTGTAGATCATCTCCCAACGGAACCCCCGTTACGTCGACAATCATTGATAGCATTGATCCATGTTTTTTTGCTGTCTAAAGCCCACTTTTTGTTGGTTAAAAACAAACCACCATTCTTGGTTGAATTGGCATTTGTTTAAACGATTTGGAATCATCCCATTCATGTCAAATTAGTTACACGCAAACATACAGACAGAGGATTCCCAAAATGAGAGTACCCCCAAATCATCCAAGTCATGGATGACCATATTAGTATTGAAACCTATGGTGATTTGGGGATCCCCCATGACTTCAGAAACCACCATATCCCCATGAAATATGGGTTTGTCTAAAAATAGGCTAAACCCAAAATTTGACGGTTAATGATCATTTTCCCATTCAAGTAGCCATATATTAGATATTCCCTATTTTCAGACGAAGCCAGATCTTAAAACATCGCATCTCAAATGGTCATCATGACCTGTGCTGGAGCCAGTTCATCCACCAACCTGGTCCATCGCGTGCCCTGGCCATCAATGGTGTAGACGGTCAGGATATCCTGAGATTTTCAATCATCGGGACATCTTACGGATCTAATATGATCATATATATATATATATAATCGTGTATTATGTATATCATATTACATCGGAACATAGTCAAAGTCATAGGCATAGATTCTATAATAAATAATTGTATAATAGATAGATTGTACATAATTTTGGTACATATATAATATATATATATGTATATATATATAGAGAGAGAGAGAGAGTTGATGTTGAGAGTTGATGGTCAGTAGACCCCGGGCACTTGGATATCCGTGCAGAATCCAAGGTGAAGTCTAGGGTTGATTGGGGTATCGTGATATAGCTGTAGTTAATGAGGGTAAAATGTTATAAGCCAACTTGGAACTGGAGGGGAACCACCTTGCGGGAATTCTATCCACATGGTATATGGTATGTGTATAGATGTAAAATAAGTATGTATCATATTAAATATATAGAATTTAATGTTGAATTCTGAATAGCTGAATGTTCAATACATTTGCACCATGTATACAAATAACGAACAACTTGACTGACCAACTAACTCACTCACTAACTTTAAGTAACATTGAATGTACATATCTCATGAATGGCGAACAAAAAATGGGGTCTGGAACCACAGAGTTGTCTCCATTTCACAGTCTGGCAATTCATAGCTATGGTATAGATAGCCCAGGAATGGATGAATATTATGATTTACCTCTTGAGAAATGGTGAGTTTCCATAGCTTTGTTGAATTGCCAGAGGCTACGTCTCAACGCATCCAATTTGGTGGGGCCAGTTTGAGCGCCACAAGAAACTGGGTGGTTTGCCGAAAATAGAGTGATACCCTTCAGTAAACTAAGATAGCTTTGGATCATCCCTCCTTTTTAGACAGGTATATCATCTGAAAGCTATGTTAGTTTACTGGAGGGATAGCCTAACTTGCCAATCTCAAAAAGGGATAATTTTGGCAACACCTTGGATGTTGCGGGAACTCATGTTCAGACACAAGCACATTTCCAGTAAACATGAGGAACATGCCAACAAAACGAGGATGAACCAATCACAAGGCTTGATTGCTTAAGGTGTGTTGAACCATCATCAACCCCTTTTTGAGGAGTCATTCAGCCCTTGCTGTCAGGGTTATGTAGTAACCTTTAGTCAGTTTGACGGCGGTGATCATCTTCCAAAGCCCTAGGATGTATCAAAGTTTGCCTGTTCCATCTGAATTGTTCCAGAACAAACATGTTGAAATATGTTGACACCATCCAGTTCCTGACATCTTTTTGGAACCCAATATGTATATATATATATGTATACATACATGATTATATGTGTATACAATATACACATTACATAGCCATATTTCTTGGTAAAATCTCCATTTTGAGTTGGTTCAAATCACCAAATCAAGCATCATAGTAGTACGTTGGCTCCTGGCCACAGTAGCCTCCGTCAGGGCGCCACATGCGGTTGTTTGCTTTCGTTCAACATATCCAATAGATGTCTATACAAAAATGTATATACTGTATGTATATGCATGTTATATATATATATATATACACATTGGATTATATATGGGTACACGTATGTATATATATAATTATATATATATATATATGTATATACCCACACACACACACTATGTATGTATATACCTATATATTGATGTATGATGATATATGCGTAGATATGTGTGTATCTAATGAATAATGCAAGGACCAGCAAACATAGATAATATTTTCAGTATAATGTGATATAATATGATATAATGTGCATTTGCTTCAAACACAAACACACAAATACACACCATACATGGTGATAAGTGGCTACTAAGAATGTTGTTATCATCCCACTTACTGTACTGCTTAGATGTGCATCCCACTTAGCTCTTCCTGAGTCTTCCTGTGGAATCGGCCGGTGGTCACGTGTAGTTGGGGATGGGTCAATATCTATAAACAATACCATATTTATATATTTATCCATATGTTGGGAAAACAACATCCATAAATACAGACTATTTCATACTATTTCAGGCTTCACCGGGAAGCATTCGCTGCCTGAATAGCGTTCGAAATGGTCTCCACGCACTGAAGAATCCGCCTGCACCATGTAGTGCTTGACCAAACCTCTGCAAAGCCGCCACTGAGGAGTGCTAGCGCTCCCTATACACGAAGCGCTAAAACGTGGACGTCAAATTTAAAGAGAAATCATAACAGGCCACATGGTTTCCTTTTCTCTGTAGTACATATTTCATCATCAATACAATCAACACAAGGATGTGTATACTATTGTCACCTATGACCTATGACATGTTGGAACCATTGACTTTTTCGGTGAACCGTTTGGACATTCGACTCCATCCGTAGTGAGAAAAGATCACCCTACCCAACTCCTATTCGCCTAGAGTCATTACTGTTTGGCTTTTGTGTAGACCATGGTGTCAGCCAGACAGAACGTAGCCATGTGTGCAAATCTGACACACCACTTAATTTAGGCACAAAAGCCGCTGATTTTAGGCCCAAGAAAACAAGAAATGAAACCTGCATGAAACAGCAACTTGTGTATGGCATGGTGAAACAAGGCGAAGAAATACGTTTGGCCGGTCTGGGTTTGAGGGTTGTTGAATCTTTAGATTTGTACAGAGGCGCTTCAACGAACCAAGAAGAAGTGGGACACCTCCAGATATCTGGCTTTGTTAAACCTATCCCATAGCGCCCATATGGATAAAACATGATAAAACCTTGTCCAAGGGAAGCCCCAAACTCAAGCAATCATTGCACCACCAAAGCCATGGTTTCCGGCAGATCTTTTCAGGCCGAGCAGCACTCCGGCAGCGGACACCAACCCGGAATGCATGGGCAGCCTAGGCGTTTCAACGCAACGAAACTGGTTGAAGACGGTGAATGCCATCGGCGACACGAATGCAGCTGGGACGCAGCAGCAGCAAAATATCAGGAGGTTTCCTTTCGGAATAATGTCCGCACGCTGGAAATCTTCCGAAAACTTGAACCTCAGCAGGGGTCACCGAACCCATCCCTACCATAGTTTCAGGTCTATGTAAGGGCCATATTTTCGGCTATGATATACCCAAAAATATAACGCCCTGTATAGTACAGTACCTCCAGGTTGATGGGTTTCCCTACTACGGGCTATTCGAATCCCCAATAAATTGAGTAGTGCAAGTCCTTACAGTAATCCACCAACCATCATCTATCAAACTGTATTCCCATCTTGCTGATGGTTAACACATCTATCTAAAAAAAACATTAAAAAAAACAGTGGTTTTCTATCAAATTCATTCAAATTCTATAAACCCAAGATTTAATCTATCGACCAGGGTATTTTCATGTATTTTCTTCATGGCTCGATGGAGGTGTAGAGCTGAGCAACTCGTAGGTGGCATTGCCTCGGCAATTTGTTTGGGGCAAGCGAATGGCACAACAAAAAGGGCCATGGATCAAACATGGTTTCACAAAAGACACGGGAAACTAATATTAACAATGAATATGGGAACTTCATGATTGGAATTTAAAGCTACGAATCATTATTAATTATAATTCAAACATCGTTGGGATATTTTGGGATATCGGCAGACTGTAGCAACAAAAAAAAATCGTACATATCCGTACATGCAATTAGTTGCCAAGAAGAGGGATGTCCGCGAAGAAGTATCGAATTGTCCATTCGTTACTCAATATTTGCATGAATGAAACTTTGGTCTTGCTCGCTACATGGTTTCAAAGATGTTGAGCATCGCCGCGCCTTAAATTTGCGGGCCTTATTTGGGCCTCAAATCTTGACATGTCAGAGCATGACTCTGTAGCATTTGATGTATGCCTCCAGTAAGTTAGTTAACTTGAAATGACAAGCAAATCCTAGTTTGTTTCACGTTGTTTCCCTAGGAAAATGATCAACCATATCATATCTATGTCAATCAGCTGAGGCTAGTATATCCCCCAGCTCTCCGGTGACGGAAGAAAATCACATGGTGTCCTACAATGGGGGTACCCCAAAATGGATGGCTTATAATCTCAATGGGAAATCCTATGACATGCATGATTTGGGGGTACCCCCATTTTAGGAAACCTGCATCTGTGAGCATCAAACAGAAACTTGCTCACTGAAGAAAACACACACTTTTCACTTTGCCGTTCGTCCTTTGATCGATTGACCTCTATGACTCTATGACTGGTAAAATATGACAACTGTTTGACAATTCAGCTTGAACATGCTTGAACTGAACTATAGACGAAAACAGCCATGAAATGGATTCTATCAAAACCATCAGGATGGCGTTCCCCCGTGTTTTCAAAGCTTTTCAACACCAGCAGGATCAAGTTCTTGACAGTTCTTGACGCCAAGATGCCGACACGCGCAAGGAAGAGCAAGAAACACCAGAGGGGTTCAATTGGCTCAGTCCAAGTTCCAGTGTTGTAGGGTTGATACCTCGGCTCCAGTTTGAGAACTCTCCAGTCTGAGACAACACTGGAACATGGCATGTGTCCGGCCACCTAAGCTATCAATGATTGACATGGGGAGTTCAGCACCCATTGGGATATCATTGTAGGTTTGTTCGATCAGGTTCTCAACATCTTGATCATCATGTTTGATGCTTAGTTCCACCTGTCGTATGTTTGATGTTTGAGTCAATGTGTGTTAACCATGCTTGTAAACCTGGTATGGATGCACGCATACATAGGTTGTGGTTCAGTTCCCAACCCAGGTCTACCTGCCGGCCAGTTATAGCCATCCGCGGCGGCTGGCACTTGAAAATCAGGCTTCTTGATCTTAAGAACTGTAAAATCCATGAGAAAAACTCGTGGTGGATTGGAGATTGAATCAATGAATTGGTTAAAAGTAACATCTGCAGGAAGCCATGGTTTTTTACCACCAATTATAGGGGTAGACCCTGTAGATTTTCCCTTACACCAATTCCATGATTGAAGTCTATCTCTTGGCAATGCCTTTCTGGTTTTGCCGGAAATTGGATACCCTCTTCCCATCCCATGGTTAATCATCATTATATCATATTATATCCCTTCCTCAAACGGTCCTTTTGGGGTGTTCCCGATTTTCAGACTAAGACCAAATATCATATCAAGCTGCTTGTATGTCCCCACTACATCCTCATAATTGTATAAACAAGAAAACATTCTATAGTAAAATAAAAGCATCCAAAGCACTGACCATTGTTCACATCAAGTTGGTTCTAGTCTAGTTACCCCCAAAAGGATAGACAACTAATTTTCCACTATTTTAGTCACGTTTAACTTTCCTATTTGTTTGGTGTACCCATGTTTATTCACATACATCATTCTCATATATTTGTTGGTTGATCACCAAATACAGACGACATATTTGCCAAATTTATGCGCACTAAAATCCATAAAGCGATAGAAATTCCATAAAATCAACATATTTGTTGCTTAAAATCACCCGAGTTTATTCCCAAATCTATAGCCCCCCAAAGCCAGTGGTCCTTGACCCCAACTGCCGAGGCTCCCTCCTCCGAAGCCAGTGGTTTTCAGGGTCCTTGTGGCCGCCTGACTTGCGGATTGCTGGGACCCAGGACCCATCGGCTTGAAGATACCAAGAACCAAACAGGGTTCACCCCACAAAAAAAACCATGCAAACTGTATTTGTCGATGAAATCTGACTGGAAACTGGCTATTGAAAGTTCAGATTTCATCAGTTTATAAGATCAAGTTGGTGATATATTCCATTTCTATGCCAATTATCTCCGCATTATATCAATGGTCATTTCAGGCACCTAAATGGGAGGTACCTACCACAATGTCAGGCCATGTCAGGCCATGTCAGGCCTATGTAAGGCCTGTGTAAGGGTCATGAAATTCCCACTGATGTTGCATGATTGTGCTACAAGTAGGCTACAATTCACCGTGAAATGTCGGTGAAGCTGGATGTGCTTGGTAACCAGCAAAATGCTGCCTTTCATTGTAAACATATTGGATCTAGCGTTGTTTTTTAGGTTTGGTGATTAACTATCAAAAGTGGTGATTGAAAATGGTGATTTTCCGTAGCAAAACTGTTACTTTACCAGTGGCTACTTCGGAATGACCTCAACCGGGTCCATTCTGGACTTCTGGTAAAGGCCACGCATCGTACACAGTCTCATTTCACAATCCCCAAAATCTCACGTGGAACACTCAGCAAATACTGAACTGAACTTGACGCTTCGACTACTGGTTTTCAACAGAAAAAGATACGAAAAGGTCAAAATGGGGGTTTCCTTAAATGGAGGTACCCAAAAATGGATGGTTTATAAGGGAAAACCCTACTAAAATGGATGATTTAGGGGTACCCCCATGGATTGGAAACACCCAAATGGCCTTGTTCCAGGTGTTGAGATTTTGAGTCCCCCGTTGTGTTCCAAACATCTCCAATGGCTTCATACTCCATGGCCACATCTGCCCTGCCCCATGCGACGAGTAGCATCATAGTCACCCCAGCGAAGCGTTTGCAGCGATCCAGCAGTTACATGGTTCCCAGACCTGATGTCGCTGGTGGGATAGTTTTCCGAAAGGAATCTCAACCCTTGACCTCGGAATACATGAACATTGGATAACATTGGTACCACCCCCCCGTTCATAAACGGGGTTATGAATCATGGGTGAACTTTAAGCAGTACATCAGCTGCAAGAGGATTTGTCTGATTCTAGTCCTGCAAATGGGTTTGCTCAAACGGTACACCGCCAAAAATCGACCAGTAACTCACCTTTGCAACCCAACAGCAGGTTCCAGGCTTTCAGGCTTCGGCAAACAAAGGACGCACCACTCCCGGACGCAGAGATTCACGCCCAACAGTCACTGCTGTTGGGAATGAATTAAACAATCGTTCCTATACCAACTGTGGTAAACCCGAGTAGTAAAACTTATATCATTAACCGTCATTAACCATAAAAAAACATGTGTCTTCGAGGTTTAGTAAAGCCTCCAAACGCTAAAATCTGGTATGGTTGGTTGTTGTGTTTGCCACATTGCTCATGTGCTCTAGCCCCCCTTCTTCTCTTTTTTAACTTTGTATCCCACTAAACTGCTCAAATATAAAATGGCAGGATGAACTGCAAATTACTAACATTAAACTGATGCCATAGAAATTCATATCATTGCTCGTTAAGCCCAGTGTTACAACAACCATGGTACAATGTTGCTAAATTTACCCTGTGGTTATTTAACATAGCCATGGAATAGCTGGCGAATTTTGGATTATTTTCCCATTAAAACCTCCATTTATAGGGGATTTTCCATGGCTATGTTAAACAACCAGAGGGTAAATCCTAAATCATTCTAGACAATCAATCTTGATGCAACATAGCTGGGTAGCTAGCTGCGTTCGTGCTATAGTCGTGGCTCCAACTCATGCAAACTGACCAATACAATATAGTTTAATATCCTTTACAATATTTCAATCTGTCTATCTCTACAACATATGTTTATAATCATATATATATATATGATATACATATCATATCTACACATGTCCAAGAAACCTACATCTATGCAAACAAACATATAATCATAGATAATCATAGATAATCATTTATGATCATACATGGAGTATGCTAACCCACAAAAAAAAGTAGAAACATGAAATATCACACGTTTAGAATTTTAGATTTTTGATCATCCCAACAAAATATTGATTCGTATAACCCCCGAACCAATCATCAACCAACATGTGTATTGAACACTGCTCCGTGTGCGGCAGAGGGGCTGCAAGGTAACGCCCCCAAATGCACCTGGGTGTTGGATGTCGTTAATGGAGTTTTTAGCAGCAACACATGTTGATTTAACCATGAACAACGGTGAAATAACTGTGAAAAATGGTATCGATCTTAACAACTTCCAACATAAAATGACTATGACTATGGATGTTCACCCTCCCGTTCATAAATGGTGTTTGAAGCATTAAAAACGGTGAATCGAAAAATGGCCATGAAGGGAAATTCTTTCCGTGAAGCCCATGAAGGTTTTGCCATCCCAGGTGAAAACCATATTCTCCCTTAAAGCCAGTTGGTGGTTCACCCCAGGAATCGTGGGGTATAACTCCAATCATTATAGTTGTAAATGGACTAACCATGACTAACCCTACTTGGAACTGGGTTAAAAGTTACAGCCCATTTTCGATATTTCGGGTGAAGCACCCAACGACATTGCCAGATGTTCCATGCTGCAAAGTCCAAGTTGCTAATGGCTTCAATGTCCTTAATCCCCGAATCTTTCCTGCGACTCTGGGAATCATTGGCGTCTAATGGAGGGTTTGGTCCAACCAGTCCTCATGCAACACAACTGTAACCCCAAAACTCAGGGCAGCATCAGTGGAATTCATTGGTTGTGTCTATCTTTTTTTTACTTCAACATGTTAGTCGATTTATATATCCTATTGTTGTGCATGTTGTATATTCATGTCCTATTGTACATCAGGATGCGGTTTTCCTTCAAAGAATTTTACCATCCTTGCAGCAGCCCCGCGGCCGCACCTGGGAATCGGTGCACATTGGCACCAACAGAGACGTGCCAAGAGCGAAGGACCATCTGGATCCGTGGTCTCCGACAACATCTGTTGCACTGCAGCGTCTCCTGGGAGGAAATCTGGAAATTGGGGATGGAATAAATAGATGGGATATGGGCACTGGTACCATTGGTTCCGCAAAATTGAACAAAACAAGAACTTGATGGGGGACTACTATTGCCTATCTACTTCCTCAAACAAACCGCATTGCGATCCATCTAAGAGGTGCGAATGCTTAAGTTGCAATTACCAAGAAAGAAAGCATGGCTGGTCATTTGTAGCATGTTGACCGTCCAAATTTTGGGGTGTCAAGACTTGGCTCATCCAAGTTTCGGTCATAGATCTTCAGGCAGCAACATGAGGTCACGGTCGAGGTCAAGCATCCCACACGACCCGAGCCACTCGACATGTGGCAGCACAAAGACTTAACCAACAGCGGTATTTGGGCTAGCAAACGGCAGAGAAACTGATGTTGTCCGACTAATGAACTTGCCATAACATTGGATCGTGTTCAATCTGTGCTGTGGTCAAGAATGCGAAGATGAAGCAACAAATATTGATTATCAACATGATTGACAGCACTAATCATTCATGTATGGCAAGAGTCCTTGTAGTTCATCCTCGAACCTATGGGCCTATCAGATCAACTTTGACCCACGTTGACTGGTTATGATGACTGGGTCCATATCAAAACCCAAGCCGTTTGGATATAGCCCTTTGCAATATGTCTTTGGTCGTTCATATGTTTAAGTATTCCTTGCAAAACATGAAACAAGATTAGCAAATCCCACTTATCCTTGATTGTTTTATACCCCAATTATCATCCCATTATATTGTTTTTTCCCTCCGTACGGAACTCGCGTCTCGTCCGCATCTTTCCATCGCAGGACCGCGCATTCGTCTTGAATTTCCAAGACCTGGAGTCGCTGATGGGCCATGGAATTGGTGACTTGGGCTCAGTTCATCCATTACATCTGGTGATTCCCCTCCAGTGATGAAAAGCCATCCATTTAGTTCGATGATCATCTAAGGTTTTCCTATTCAACGTATTTAAACATGTCAGGTTTCTGGGCCAGCCATCTTCTATACCCGCTGGTAATATTATCTAGCCATGAATCGGTTGCCAATTTGTAGATGATTTACCTATCAAACATGGCCATGTTCAATGGCTGTGTCAGATTACCAGTAGAGTAGAGGGTACCATCACCACCGAAAAGATCTCAGTTAAGTTGGGATCATCATTGCAAAGAGGGCTGAACATGAAACAAATCTTTGACACAAGCAACCAGTGGCCAATATAGCGGCTATATACCCATTGCACCCATATAAAATCACCATTCAACCTCATTGAATCAACATTCAACCACCATTCAATCCATTGTCCAAAAAGGGTACTGGGGGTGGGGTTCCAATGACAAGTGATTATGAACTCAGTTGCAGGGGCTCCCATATCCCAACTTATGGAGGTAAAAATCCCATGGGCATACCTAGAAAAATAATCGCACTTCATCCACAAGTAGGTTGTATATCCCTTTCTATCCCCATTAAATTCCATGCCTGAAAAATCACCAGTCTGCAAACTCCCTCTTAGGCCGGGGAGGGATTCGGGATTCGGCAGCTTCGGCAGCTGCATTGCCGGCTGCAGCCGGTAGTGCTTGGGGACTGGCTGGTTGCCTCCAGGCGCGCCAGGTGCATACAGAAAGGATCCAGGTGCATCATAGGCTGGTTGTACTTGGGTTGTTTCCACCTGGATCTATGAAGATCTTGCTGCACAAACGTTTGAATAATTGCAGCAAAAATGCTGCCAGATTGGGAGCCTGAGTGCAGGGACATGCCCTGACATGCTTGCGGAACTTGCCCAGGATCTTCTTTGCATACTTGCATTCCTCTTCCCTGCGATTGAACACACGCACTGTGAATTCATGGAACGCCTTTGAGCCTCCTTGTACTTCTTCATCTTGATCAGCGTCTTGCTCCATTACTCAGTGGTGTGAATCCATGTAGGCTTAGAGGACTAAATGACATCACATCACCATTGAATGACCATGAAATACCAATAAATACGATTAAATCCCATTGAATCAGCATTAAATCACCTTTAAATCAATTAAATTCCATTAAATCCTATGAAATCACAGTTCACTCCAACTAGATACCATTAAACCACATTTTTTCTCGGATAGATAAGTTAAAGCTCAATTTTCTTTGGGTTCTGATCCATCTCCCCATTTGCTACGCACGTTTTCCCTGGGAACTCCGCCGAGAGCACCTCATAGCCCCTCGAAACAAAGGGCTGCGCTGCCCACGAGGCTTTGCCGGGCTGACATCCTTGATCACACTCTGGCGGAACTTTGGGAAATTTGAAGACTACTACAAATAATGGTTTAAATCCGAAAAAATAAAATGATTTTAGTGGGAAAAAATATGATTCAAATTTTGAAAAATGTGGCTTCAGTACTAGAACTCTCAAACATATGGTATTATCAGAAAATTGAAATTTAACTCCTAACATGGTGATTCAACCACACAAAATGGTGATTTAAGCAGTAGATTTGGTGATTTCGGCGCTAAAAATAAATCATGGAGATCTAGTAGAAGAATCGTGGTAGGAATAGTATCCGCAAACACCCCGTGTCGCCCAATATCACTTTTAGGATCAAGGTTTTAAAATTTTAGGCTTTAAGGACTTAAAAAATTAGGGTTTTACCATGTTTTACGGTTTAGGTGCTTAGCGTTTGAAGTTTTCCCGTGGTTTTTCATGCTTTTTAGGGTTTAGAGTCTAGGGTTTAGATTTATAGGGGTTTACGGTTTTAATATGATAAGGTGCAGCATGACTTCTGCAATGATGCACAGGTTCCCTGCCTGAGCTTTTCAGGAATGCCAGAATGATCCAAAATTTACAGTGTCTTGAGAGTGCCTGGGGCAAAACGAGGTGTTTGGCCGTAATAGGAATAATCAGTGGAATAATCATGGTATTGTCCAAAATCTGAGCCAATCTTGGACGTCCAGCAAAAATAACAACAATATGTTTCAAGTTTCCCATCTCCGGCAAAAAATAAACAACATTGAACAATATATTAAATTACCTAGTTGACCCAGCTATGTTGGTTTGTTCAAAAAATAAGGTACAATGTCCCACTTTTGAATGGTTTTAAATTCAGGTATCAGTATTAGCCCCATCTTTTGGCCAAACCCATATTCTCAGTATTGAAAGCAAGATTCAAGCACCCGAAAAACTGCGTTATGTGGATTATATATATATTATATATATATATATATGTTCGAACATGTTTCCTTTACTTTGCAGATGAATTTCCGGTGGATGTTGCATACCAACGAAAATGAGATGTCCGGCTTTGGTTTCAAGAGAAACAGGAACCCCCATCATCAATGGCGTAAAGTAGCACTGTTTCCTTTGAATGTGCCCCTCACATACATTAATCTACTGAAATATAAAATATGTTATAATACGTAAACTTAAAACAATCCCAATGTCCAAAATGTGAAAGGTTATGGTTTCAGCCCACAAACGGTTGCGGTTGAATTATATAGATATGATTTCTAAGTGCTTTTATCACGAAACAGCCAAATTTTCAGGGTTCAACATCAGTTTGGTGAGACGGTCAACCATGTTGAACCATCACTCAACTACCCAAAAGTGATGGAGCCGATACCTTCAAAATGGAGCAAACGATCAAGGATGCGTGCTTTGTATGTCCACACCCCTGTGTTCTTCAGTGTCTAGGTACATCTATTACTGCAACCCCCACGCTACCATTGCTATTTTTAGTTTCTAATGCAGCCAAAAAAACAAGAAGAACACATCACAAATTTCACCATTGATGGATGGCACAACCCCCTCCAAGATTGGGGAGTAATGTATCTGAGTTTACTATATACATCATTCATATCAGGGGTTCACTACTTCACTACACCAAATATCAACATGTAATATATATATATATAATACCACCCCAAGAACTACCTTTGTTGGCATTCTGCTCCAAATGGACAATGTGATGCTTGGGCTCATGGTCACTCAATACATCAGCGATGATGAATCTGATTTGGTGGAGGAAAATGTTGTCATGCTGAATACTGCCAAAGAACTCCTTCCACTGAAATGCGGCCATTCGATAGAATCTCTAACAGAACTCTGCAAGTGGCGAGATTTCTGCCAAAATTTTGACTTTGTGACGGAGTCGGATGAATTGTCTTTGGCGATTGCATGGTGCGCCAAAGCTGCTTGCATCTAATATGATGGCGGTCAGATGGTATAAATCACATAATGGATCTTCAATGAAGCGAACTGGGAACGACTAAACATTCTCCTGCGTCACGTCTCCCTTCTGTAGTAGTGTCCGTATAGCGGAGTGCAGTGTAGCTTGGTCAACAGTAGGGCAACCCCGACGACGAAAACAATGTCTGGAAATTAGCTGGACCAGAATCAAAACCCCCACCATAACATGTCTACTGTTGGAACTAGTTATATAATATGTATGAGATGTATCTGTACTATATCTGTACTGTATGTATATATATATATATACACTAAACATACATATATAGTACAGCATACATCACACTACACTACATTACATATACATGAGTCAGTTCCATGGATCATCGTCTCCAACAGGATCCCACAGCCACATCAAGTGTCCCATGACCACAACAGCACCATCTCTCAAGACCTGCCGCGAGTACTGCAACTGGGCCCCCTAAAGACGGAGGGAAACCCCAAGCCATGGCGGTACCCCAATAGCTGGATGGCTAATAATGGACTATCCCAAAATAAAATGGATGATTTGGTACCCCCACGGATTGGAAACCCCCATAACTGCAATTTCAACAGAAAACGGGGATGATAGTTATGATCAATCATCAAAGTTCGGGGGCGCCCTATTTTTCAGACAAAACAATATTGCTAAGTAGTTCGATTCCCACTGTTGTTAGTGTTCAATTCCGTAAAATATCTCTGTATTTGTTGGTGAAATCCGCATGAACTCAGCCCCAATTCATCATTTTCTGATTCCACTCTCAGGGATCATCATGCAGGCACAAAGAGAAACATGCCTTTCTATGTCTTTCGGAATGACATGGAATGACTGAAAATGAATTATAATCATCATGAATTATCGATTTTTGATGATTTTTGTATATAGTATATGGTTTCTTGCTATTTGTTCAATCCCGCTGTTGGCACTATCATGTTCGCAGGTTCCATCGGGTTGGCACAAGCAAACCCACAGTGAAAATGCACAATGTCCAATGTTGTGCTTTAAAATTGGGTTTTCCCCTGATTGGAACTTTGGGATGATTGGGGGCAGGTTTCTTGTCAAATTTGATTGACTTTCACGTCTGAAGGACTAGAGAAAAACACGCATCTAACATATACATGATTTCATCCCAATTGAAGCCACAGCAAAGAAAGCCAACCTGAGGTATAGATGACAGAAGCTGTGCTCGTGCCCGGAGAATTGNCATCTAACATATACATGATTTCATCCCAATTGAAGCCACAGCAAAGAAAGCCAACCTGAGGTATAGATGACAGAAGCTGTGCTCGTGCCCGGAGAATTGTACCAAATGAGGGCGAATCTTGTAGTAGAATGCCGCACGCAAGATGTCCCACTTCTCAGAGCCGCACAGCGATNAAGCTGTGCTCGTGCCCGGAGAATTGTACCAAATGAGGGCGAATCTTGTAGTAGAATGCCGCACGCAAGATGTCCCACTTCTCAGAGCCGCACAGCGATGTCGGAGGTTTTCGCGCGAATGTGGACGTTGTAGCGTCCACTGCTGGTGGCCCTGTGGGTACAGACGGCACCATGGGCCCTGAGTCTTTGCCCACCGTTGAAGGCGAGAAATTCTTCTGGATCATCCCGCTGATTTCATGTGTTGATGTTCCGATTTCTTAGGCGCTACTATCATAGGTATTCACCCATCCCAGTCAGGTGACCCCCGCAATACTGTTTGGGTTTATTGAAACCTGATTAACATTATTATCCACCAAGGACCAAGGACCACATTTTTTTTACGGCCTGTGAACTATCTGTTGCTGGGCGGGTCACCTTTGATCCCGCTGTCACCGCATTGGAAGAATTGATTCGTTCGGCCCCAAAAGTCGGCCACGAACTCAGAAGGTCATAGGTTTTAATGCATACTCAGTTGAATTCACCTTTCATATTTTTGGAATACAATGGATGATTATACTTACTCTCTCTGGTAATTTAACATAGCTACGGAAAATCCACCATTTGTAGTGGATTATCCCATTGAACCTTCCATTTGCAAGGGATTTCCGTTGTTTGCCGGATGGCAATACTGTACTTTTCTTAAAAAAAATGTGTTTCATGTTGTGTCGTAAATATTCCGTCATCAATCCCTGCCAGCCCACGTCACCTGCGGTAGGTTTTGGGCCAACTCTTCATACGCACCGAGCCCATCCTGGGGACATTCGCCAAACAGGATCGAAAAACTATGGTGTGCTTTGACAAATTGGGATTTGTGGGATTAACACATATTTAAAAGATCAACAAATGGGGATTTCCTGAAATGTGCGTACCCCAATAGTTGGATGGTTTATAAGGAAAAATCCATCTACAAATGGATGATTTGGGGGTACCCCCATTTTAGGAAACCTCCAAATGTTGTTTTGGTGCCTGTAAATGCTGGAAAAAAAACATGGGANATTTGGGGGTACCCCCATTTTAGGAAACCTCCAAATGTTGTTTTGGTGCCTGTAAATGCTGGAAAAAAAACATGGGAATCTTACATGGCAATTTTTTTTGGCCAATTTGGGTGTCTAAAAATGGGGTACACCCTGAAACTTGCAATAGCATGGGAGCATGGCATACCCTAGTTTTTAAAGCAAACCCATATGGGAAGTGAAAATGTCAACGGGATTATTGCGATCCACTAGGCACAACACCGACAAAAGACACGAAATCCCGTTCACAGCCGAGATTGAAACAAAGTAGAAGTAACCCCGTTGCAAAGCCCCTTTTGGACTAGCAAGTCACAAAAGGCTCATGCAAAAAAATGCGATTTTCTCTGACCAGATACGACTTTACCAGAATATATATTCGGAAATTAATGGATGTAAGGGACATGTTTGGAAACTGTGGTTTTGCACCCAAATTGGAAGTTTTCCTGTTAGAGAAAAAACACCGCAATTCCGGGAAACTATGAGATGATGATTCCACTACCACGATTCATGGATACTAATTATGGGATTTCACCACAACAGGTTTTTCGTTTAACATTACCATATCTTCAGAATAATCATGTAATTATGGTCCATCTGGAAACAAACCACAAACCATGCCCAATCGTGAACATGTTACAACAATATGAATATGTGTATATCTAGCAATTATATCTTGAATTTCTGGGTATATTCTGTGAATGATTGTATGCATGGGTTTGTCCACAAACGGCCGATACCACAAAAANTCTAGCAATTATATCTTGAATTTCTGGGTATATTCTGTGAATGATTGTATGCATGGGTTTGTCCACAAACGGCCGATACCACAAAAATTGGAATTTTGACCAACCAAATGATGATCAGACATCAAAATTTTGGGTACCCCATGTTCAGACAAACCAGTATTTCCTCATGTTGAATATGCATGTTTCCATGTATCCAATTGTGTACCCTGAAAAAACACCACACTTGGAACAACCAAAAAAACAAAACCTGGCCAACCCTCATGTCCAAATATCAGCTCCTGGGCAAAAGAACACTTTTGATATCAACATCCACTTTATCTACCATTGATAAATGTACATTTTTTTTTCAGCAAACCTTCTATTAACACAGTATCCGTTACCCTTTGGTAATTAAACGTAGCTATTGAAAATTGCCATTTATAGTTGATTTTCCCAGTAAAAATTGTGATTTCCCATAGTTATGTTAGTTTACCAGAGGGTAAAACTGATTAAAACATGTTTCCACTCGTGTCTATTTATATCCTAAGATATGGGTTTGTCTCAAAATAGGCTATCCAGAAATCAATTGGGGCGTACACCCCATTTTCAAGCACCCAAATTGGATAAGTTCATNATATGGGTTTGTCTCAAAATAGGCTATCCAGAAATCAATTGGGGCGTACACCCCATTTTCAAGCACCCAAATTGGATAAGTTCATGTAAATTCCAATGATTACCATTCAAGTGTCCATTTATTTCATGATGTGTTCCTATTGAAAAAAACATGTGTTCCTAATTTATGGATTTTTTAAAAATGGAACTTCCCTCAAATTATCCAAGACATTGATGACCACATGAGTATTGAAACAACATGAAACGACCATTGGTGACTTGGGGATCCCCCATGACTNAAAATGGAACTTCCCTCAAATTATCCAAGACATTGATGACCACATGAGTATTGAAACAACATGAAACGACCATTGGTGACTTGGGGATCCCCCATGACTTAAGAAACCTCCAAATCGCCTCGCCGGCCGCGAAGGCATGCACAGATTGACTCTGAAGTTCCCGGGCCTCGGCGGAGATCCGCAATGGAGGCCAAATGGTTATTTAACATATGGAAAATCCCCTATANCGCGAAGGCATGCACAGATTGACTCTGAAGTTCCCGGGCCTCGGCGGAGATCCGCAATGGAGGCCAAATGGTTATTTAACATATGGAAAATCCCCTATAAATGGAGGTTTGTAGCTGGGAACATCATCCCAAATTAGCCATGGCTTCCATGGAACCATGTTAAATAACCAGATATAATTTATGAGGTTTGACATAAAATCGGGGTACCCAAAGATGGTTTATAATGGAAAATCCGGATTGAAAATGAATACTTGGGGGTGCCCCAATTTTTGGAAACCTTCATGTGGCTGACAATGGGTACCAAATTTTTGCACTTCATTTTCAGTTTACATGAACATATGGGATACCTCAATCAATATACGCCAAGGGAAGGTAGAACATAAACCATCTATCAACCACCGTTCGAAGTGATAAAAAACAAAACCTCAAATCAAATTTGTTTGCGAAAAAACTCAAGTATCGATTGATTGGGTTTGATGGCTGTAACCCATGGCACGTCTTTTTTTGATTTTTTCAGGTTCGGTAGGTGTTTCCGTTCAGTTGTTTAGTTTTAAGGGCGCCGCAAAAACCTTTGTTTGACATTTCAGAACTGCAGGGAAACCGCATTTGCCAAAAAATGCCACCTTCTTCATCGCGTTGGACTTATGATCCCACTTGCCCAATTCCAGGCCAAGATGCGAAACCCACATGTTCCATCAAACGCTTTGGCAAATACCTTAAAACATCCCAGCGTGGCCGGCCAGGCCAGGAACTAAACTTGCTGAAACTGGTGTCTTTTTCTTTGTGTTTTGTCGCGGAAAACCGCGGGCTCATGTTTTGGCAGGATGTGTGTACAAACCCCGCTGAAACCCAAGTGAACATTTAATTCCAAAGCATTTCAACATTGTTTCAGAACACATCTGCCTGCGCAGGCTCCTCATTCCCCCTGGGCAGAAATGAAAAGCCAGAAAACATCAAGCAGGAATCCCGGCTTCCAGATCTTAAGCTCCCAACAGTGGATTTGACACTGCTATGCTGAATCGTTGCGGTTCTGCCAGCCAGCAAGAAGTCCGAACAAACCGCGGCAAGAACAGCAATGCCTACAATGCATTTAAGAACTTTCAGGTGGACTCGGTCAGTACCCATCGTTGTAACTAATGACGTTTTTCCCCAGAGAGGATGCATGCATGGGTACTTCTCCTATACCTAGCCCAAAGTCTGTAACTACTTAGCGCGCTCCCTAGTTACGCGTTGTCCAAGTACTGCATCTGCCAACCGTCGCCCCGGGGTATAAGCGCCAAACTGAACCAAGGGGATAAGCGCCAAAACTGAACCAAGGGGATAAACGCCAAACTGAACCAAACCCCAAATTAAAAATCTCGAAACTTCGCAAAATCGAATCGGACGGCTTCAGCAAAAATTTGAAAGTGCAAACTGATTGATGGACATCTGAATGCGATGGATTCACTGGCGCGCCTTTTTATCGTTTCCTTCTGCCTTCGCAGTTGTCTGGGGTCGAAGTTCAAAGCTGAGGTCGCAAGTAGTTTGCGGTCAAAAAGTTTTCAGGCTTTCTTCAGTGTTTACCATTCTGGCTGTCCACATTTGTGACCATTCCAGCTGGTCTTGGTTTTCACCCCATTCATTCAGGCCAGCTTCAGGGCAAAAGGTTCTTCAGCAAATTTTCAAGGTGCAAGAAATCATCGCATTTGGAGACATTGAGAAGCGCCATGGTTTCCTCAGGTTGCCCTCTGGATGGGCCATCAGAAGGGTTAGAGTAGCTTGGAACTCTTTCCACCCAGCTGCAAGTCGGATGGGTCTCCTCGAAAGCATAGAATTCCCTAACCAAAAGACGCATGGTGTAGCTAGGGCTGATGCCTTTGATAACTGCATAACGGGCTGCATCATTGTCGACCCACCAAATAGATCGACGATCCTTGGGGGTATCTCTCAGCATCCAGCGGACCACCACCATGGTGTAAAGTTCAATGTGGCAGATCAGCTGATCTCCCACCAATGTTTTCCAGCTGTTCAAAAGCACAGCAGGCACCAAACCAGCAAGCACAAGACGCTGATTTGTGGCAGTGTCCACAATGACTGCGCCAATGCCAGCCTTTCCAGTTTCCCATGCTCCGTCTGTAAAAATTATCACTGGCCTTTTCTCAGAGAAGGCAGACAAGCTCCGGGGTTTGCAGTTAGCCAAGGTTGCTGCTGCATAGTCACAAGAACCCCCCAAGTCTTTCATGCGGCTGTTGGCTTTGTTGCAGGCCAAGGCCATGACCTCTGCACACACTTGATGTAACAGTCTACCTGCAAAGAAGCCACATGAATAACGTAGCAAACCATGAAGTACCTGGGCCTCATGCAATGACATCCGCCCTGCGGCCTTGATCTTCAAAAGGTGTTCTTGCAAACGGTTCAAACGACCCGGTTTGTTCTCGAGGACCACAGTGCCCGTAGAAATCTCACCCAAGTTCAGCTTGCAGCCCAAAACATCGAAAGAGGAGTCAAACGGCTTCCCCTTTGGCCCAGTCCTTGCATGCTTCCACCCTAGCACATCAAGTAATGCGCTGGCACACTCGTCTGCATTGTCAGCAAGCTCTTTCGGCGAGAAGAGCGGATAGTCGTCGTAGAAGACCCCGCAGGGTATGCGCAGCATGCGGTTAAAAAAAGGAACCAAAGGCTTCTCGAAACTCTGTTAAATGAGTATACCGCCGCAGTTGCTCCGAACATGAGCGAATTTGCTACGAAAAATTTTGGTCTCTCGTTGGCATCATGGTAAAAAATTACAGCCAGGTGTCGATGTTCAGCACTCACTCCCATTTGTTTGTAGGCCTTGCTCAAGTCTAGGCACTTCCCACGCCATTCCCCTGAGCCATGCTTCTGCTGGCCCCCAGCTACTGCTGCCGCAATCCTCAGCGCCAGTCCAGTGATATAGTCTATATCTTGAAGCTTCAAGTATGACGTGGAAGTCAACCCTTGATTCAGTTGAGACTCCAAACAATGGTCTATTGGTCGAAGTCTAATGACCATCCACCTGTTGTGCCCAAAGAATTGTGTCACTTCGGCCTCGCTGTAAAAAGGGCCTTCCACAAAACCTAATTTCAGTTCCTCAATGGCTGTCTCTTCCAAGTGGGAGATATGCTCAAGGTCTCTAGACGCAGTGCTCTTGCCTATGATGGCTTTGCGCCGCCAGCATGCAGAACTTTCCAGATCGTTGCAGGTCATTGAAGCGGGTTTGATCTTCTCCGGGTAGCAGTCGCGTGTGTCATGCTTCCCAACCAGTGGAACACCTTCTGTCATAAACTTGACAACTCCCATGTCATCATAACCGTACTTCTCCAAAAGTTTCTGCCATACCAAAATGCGCTTCCCCATGAGCACTTTCTGCAAATGCTCTGGTAAGCCTTCATGCAGGGCTTTCTCTTGTTGCTCAGTCTGGGCAACCAGCAGTTTCGCAAATAAAAGATTCTTCTTCCGCTCGAGCTCCACCAAGTGATGGGGGTAACGCAAATTAAAGTCCAGCGCCTCTTTTGTGACCTGTTCCAAGTGGTCAGTTGTGTCCATGGGGTGTCCAACTTCCCACGCTCTGCTGAGGAATTGCTTGGGTGTATGATATACCCCCCACTTTGACAGAATCTCCATGTTGAGGTTGTTCGTGCTGTTGCAGCTCCTCCCGCAGATCGCCACCTAAATGAGGAGCTAAGGCCTTGGTGCCTGGCTGCAAAGGCTCCGCAGGGCACTGTTTGAGGACATGATGGAACTCTGAGATCAAAGGTTTGTGTTTTTTGGACTGCTTCCCTTGCACTGCAGTTGCAAGGTCATGGAGACGAGGTGGAGCATGTAAAACCAAACCCTTTTGGGCCGCCACTTTCATCAAACAGGCTGTGACTCGTTGTGCAAGGAGAGTCGGATATGCCGCCTCAAGCGAAGTGTCAAAAACCCAACTGCCATTGCTCCACCGGACGCCCCAAGGCTCATGTTTGTGGTCGTTCTGACAAGTTGCAGTCAGCTCTGTATAAACACCTGCTGTGCTCAACCATCCCGTTTGTTTAGGCCTAGTAGACCCGTGACAGCAAGCATGGAAAACCACCTTTTCCAACAGATTGTAAATGGTGGCCGCTTCTTCGGAATGTTGCAAGGACAGTTGAACTAAAGCTGCCCAGAGCCAGCTGTTCGCTGGGTTTTCGATGCTGAAGATGATGTCACGCTTGTAGCACCAGACCATCAATTTGATGGCCAGACGGTAGAGGCGGTTTGCACTCTCTACCTTTGCCTGGTGCAATGGGTTTAAGCCAGGTAGCCCCAAAGGATATTGTGCCGAACGAAGAGGTGGTGGATTTGTTACTCCTTGGGAGCGGAGAGCGGAGTTCTTTGGAAACTGGGCGCTCTCTTGCACGGCTAGCGGTGCCGCATGGTAAACCAAGGTGAACCCCAAGCAGCTGTTTGGATTCCAACATGTCCCACAAAATAGCTTCGTCACTATCTGTTGTCAGGTCAAGCTGTACCATGGGCACCAAAGATTGACCTCCGTCATGGTCCACACTCAAAACTGAAAAGCCTCCTTGCAACATCGCCCTTGATAAAGATCCTCGACCAGCAAAAAGCTCCACAAAAAGTGGTGGATTTGAATTGTGCCGGACTTCAGTCAGAGTGATTGCACAAGTAGTATGGCTTGTGCCGGTAGCATCCTTGTTTGTAACACTTATGGTAGCCCCTTGCACACCTCTTCCCAGCCGGCCCTTTGAATTTGCATCGCCCTGTCTGGTATGCAAAGCACAAAGGACGATTGTCCGCATCGTGGGTCACACATCCCTCGGGCACCTGCAACTTCGTAGTCGAGGCTCCTTTGCCTTGCTGTTGACCTTTGCCATTGCCTTTCTGCCCCTTCTCGACCTTCTGAACCTTTGTCGGCCTGGTGGCTGAAGGTGCAGGGGCGTCATGGGTCTTGTGCAAGGGGAGAGGAGTCAAGTATTGCAAGACTTCTGTAGACTCTTTCAACTTCTTGATGGCCTTGTTCAACGGTTTCTGTTCGTCCCCTGAGCTGGAGAGCTTCCCCATGGTCATGTGGGATGCTTGAATATAAAGTTGTCTGTCGCAGTCTACAAGCTGCTGAATTCAGATCCGTGCAAAGCCTTTGGGCTGCTCCTTGAGCAACTGGGTGAACAAGAACTGGACCCAAGTCTCGGTAACCTCAAAAGTCGCCAGCCCGGCGAGGTCCATGGCCAGGTTTCTGCGCTGCCAGGCCGCCCTCAGTTTGACTTCGGTACTGGCATCACAGGCTTGGTCTCCTGTCTTTGAAGAAAGTTTCAGAAGCCCTGAAGCGTCTGTAGAGACTGCAGGATCCTTCTTGATGGAGTCCACCTCCTGGGCCCTGCTGCAACAGCTTTCAGCCCTCACGTAAGTCAAAATTCCGGTCTCCACCATGTCCACAAACATGTCCACCAAGTGATTCGATGGAATTGTGTTGGGGTCGAAAACCAGGCCCCCAAGCCTCTTCTCCTGCTCTTGCTGTCTTGCTATTCTTTCAGCTGTTGGCATCTTGCGGGTTGCTTGGGCGGGATCAGGATTCGACTCTGTCCTCAACCTGACATCTGTAAGTGCCATGGTATGTGACTCAAAAAACAAGCGCCGAAGGGCAGCCATTTGGTCATCGCTCGGTGCAGTCTCTAGCAGCTCCGTGAGGAATCGCTTGAATGGTGCATCGTCAGCGCTCTGCGGGGAGTATGGAAAGGCAAAAGCTAACTTGCCAAAGGTGGCAAATTTCTTCGTGGTAAATTTGTCCACAATCCATTTCTCCACCCCAATCTGCTCTGCTCTATCAGTGAACGCTGCAGTTGAGTCTAAGGTCGACGACATCGCTGGTCTACCACTCACCGCCGTGTTCAAGAAGGTTCAGTTGACATGGTCTGACATGTGCACATGACTGCAAGTGTCTGTTTTGCTGAAACTTCCGCTGGAATCACACTGAAATTACAATCTGTCAAGTTGCAAATTGATTCTAGAAAATAAATCAAAAGGAATCTGCAAGATATGGATTCACTCTCCTGTCACTGGACAAGAATTCCAACCTCGTCCTTGATTGAGTCAAGATGCGGTCGGTTTCGCTGCAAGACTCTTCAAGTTGGTCACATGAACTGCATGCATGACGCACAGCAACAACTGATGTTTCCTCCCCATGCCCTGGATTCCGTTCAGTTTCGGATGGGCTGGCCGGAAATTATGACATCTGCTGCACATCAAACTGCTTGTTTCGTTTCAGCGTTTGGCAAGAATCCGAAAACCAAAGCATGCAACATGAGTTTGTGTGGCATTCCAAAATCTTGACAACATGAAAAACACAAAAAGAGGGAGGATAGGGAACAAGAGTTACAACCAAGAGAGGCATGGTGAGAGGTTTGAAAATGTTTCAAATTATTTCTCCAACTGTCTCTCCAAATGTGCGAAAAATTTTCTGAGTTCCCTGCATCAACACGTTTGCAAGTGAATGACTCAGATAAGAAACAGCTGACGTTCTGATTCGCCTGCTTTTTTCTTCCTCTCGGACAGCAGTTAGGGCTCAGACGTTTCCGCCCTCCGTCCAGCAAAGGCTCTCCGACACTGAGCACAGCCCTCGCACAGGTCCCTACCCTCCATGAGAGTACTGTACCCTGTGAAATTGATCGATGGCATGCGTCCGCACATCAGGAATCCATCTTCATTCATGGCATGAACTAAATGAGAGGTTTTGTGCACCATCAGTGACGTCTCAGGCACTCCAGGGAAGTCTGGAAACAGGGATGTGAGCTCTTGGTCTTCTAAGCCTGCAAACCTGTAAGGCTCTTCACCAGCCTCACCGCACTCTGAAGCAACGCTCGACTTTGAGTCCGACACCAGCTCAGGCGCTTCTGCCGTTGTGTCTCCAGGCTTCTCTGCAGGTGGCTGCTCTGAAAATTGAACAACACGATCAATTCGAGACATGTCTGGGTCAAAAGAATGGTCTCTGATCAGCTTGAACATCATGAGAACCTTTGAGTAGAGACTGGTGTAGCTCTCCCGAGAATACGTAAGGACAGACTTCATGTTCTGTTCCATGTGATGTCCTAAAAGACGGCGCTCTGAGGGGCAAAACTGTACCTGAGTGCAACGTCCTGCCCAGGTTAAAAGCGTTGTCTTACAGCTGTGGGATCCGTAGTGAAAAGCAGTTTGGGGTTCGATCCATTCACTGAGGAATTCTCTCAAACAGAAGGTCGCTTCCGACGCGCACATCGGGTTGTCTGTCCATCTGAAACATCTCTCAGAGTAGCTTGGTAACGCAAAGTCGGCACCTCCCGAGCTTCCAGCCAGGTTGATCCCCAGTCTGTCTGAGTGACACCGGACCCCAGCGCCACATACGGCATGAATCTTGTTTTCTGCTCAGCATTCAGGGCAGTTTTCGAAGACAAAGCATCTGCATGGATTAGCGACTCTCCATGTCCGCTCTCAATGTAAATGCTCTTGACTCTCTGTGCATCTTTCCACCGGCAACATGCATGGATGCAGAACAAAAGTTGGCCTGCAATGCATTGCAAAGGTGTTGACATGGATTTGATATCTTTTTCCAAGGCTCCCACATGCACAGCAAGAAGAGGACGCTTCTGCTCCAACGGATTCTTGGTCAAATACATGTCTCTTGCAACACCCCTGCAGCGACCCGACACAACAGCATGAATGTCTACCAGCAGAAGCTTGATCGTGGAGTCCAGGAAAAATAAGGCCTCCAGCATGTGCTGGGCCGAAGTAGCCCCTGCTCCCATCTCTCTCATTGCACACAAAGCCCGGTACAAGTCTTCCTCTGCCAAGCGTAGAGGATTCAGCACTCCAATGTTACGGAGCAGTTTCGCAAGCCGCCACAAAGAGCTGGCACGCTTCTGAAGGGTCGAGGAAGCCTTACTTCTGAAACAATCGCTCACCGACTGCTCAACCATGTCATGTTGACATCCTCCCTTCAGCATGGTGTTGATGCTAGATCCTAGTTGGCTTGCCAGGGGATCCTGCAAGATGATGTCTCTCAGCTTGCACAGCGCTACACGTCTGATGTCCTCGTCAGGCAACTCTCTTCTCACCCTCTTGATGTTCAGCTTGACTACTGGAGGCTCTGGCTCAAGACTTCCAGCTGATTGCTATTGAACATGCACCAACTCTGAATGCAAAACATCTGACAAACCAATGCCAGTGGGCAAGAACCTGTCATTGAAGCCAGAAAGTGCTGTTCCACTCCAAAGATCACCAGTTCTAAAAATGGTGCTCATCATTGGTTGCTCCCAAGGAAGCTTAGGTCTTTCAACTTTCTGCCGCTTGCTGACAGCTGCAAAAGCACATTGCCTCCACCCGGTCTCAGCTGAGTTAGGGTCAGTCACCCTAGGCACAGAACAACCTGTCAAATCGTCCAAAGGAGACTCAGGTTCATACAAATTGTCATCAGCCTGTTCATGCAAATCATCTGAAACATGAGACCAAGATCCAGGCAACGAAAACTGTTCCTCCAAAACTTCGTCAGGGTCACCCCACAATGACAACGCGTCACCAGGCTCAGTCAGAGGTTCGGGCTGCGGCATCGGGTCATGACGTTCGATAGGCTGTGGGGCCCATCTCAAACGGAAGCCACTGAGCGGCTTGGGTGGCTCATCAACCGGGTCAACATTCTCCATGTTGTTGGAAAACCACAGCTTGTAGTCACAGCAAAAGTAGCCAAAGAATAAAGATGCAACCGCACAAAAATCCAGTTGTAAACACAGTCCAGGAAAAGTCCAGTTTCACCGTTTTCTCACTCTTCAAGGCAACGAGCAATGCTCTGCCTCTCTTGGAGAGATTTCCAGAAAAACTCATGGCATTCTACCCCCGATACTACAATTTTTGGTTTCCAAGTTTTATGGAGAAGGGACAGGCTGTACACGTAAGTATTTTACAGACCGGACTTTATAAAAGTCCTGTTTGGGACGGTTAGAGAGAAAGTATTGTCAGCAGGCTGAAATTACCTAGTCCGATCTAGAATTACTTGTGCGTATTCAGCAATCTGGGGAAAGACAGCCTTCAACAGGTTTGCCGTGAAGATAGCGTCAATTTTTCTCCGAAAGACGTCCAGCTCTAAGCTCATCAGTGACTTCGTTCCACCAGGCATCTTTACATCTTTCCCGCTCTTCCAGTTCCACAACCCCTTGGATTTCTTCCCACAACAGCTTTTTCCCTGCGTCCACCATGGCATCCGGGGCTGCTAGGGGTTCATACGGCCCAACGCAAAAGGCACGCGGAAGGTCTGCAAGATACATTGGAGGAACTTCCATGTGGCCTTGACTTTCGTGGAGTTTTTGGCCCCTGAAACAGGGCCCGCAATTTGGGGCGAAAACGGATGTGTTTTTTTTGTGCTTTGGTTTTTCCCATCCTGAGGCTTGAAACAGCATGTGCACCCATTTAGACCCACCTGCAAGCGAATCATGCTGTTCCTTAAATGCAGCCGCACAGTTGTTCAAGAACTGGAAATCTCTTATTCTGAGACATTGCGCATCTTGGACACATGTCTGGGCCAGCTGAGAACAACCAGGCTTGCAGGTTGAATTGCGGCGAAATGCGCGTTGTGTTTTGATGCAAGAGGTGCAACCCACACGTTTTGCCAGGCTTTGCCTTCTCCTAATGAAACGGGTATTTCTTTGTCGACGAGGATTGAGCGCCTGAAAGCTGTGAAGCAGCGTGCGTTAGTTAGTTCAAAAGAAAGAGACTGCACAAGCTTTGAAAGCCACGCAGAAGAAAATGCGAAAGGTGCACAAGGCTTTGTCTAAACTCTCTGATGAAGATTTATCCCACGCCGTGCAACAGCGGGCTGNAAGCTTTGAAAGCCACGCAGAAGAAAATGCGAAAGGTGCACAAGGCTTTGTCTAAACTCTCTGATGAAGATTTATCCCACGCCGTGCAACAGCGGGCTGCAGCCAAAGCTGCTGCAAAGGCTGCAGCTGGCCCACCACATGGTGCACCGTAGTTGTCGTACTTTTGAAAGTTGCTGCATTACAGAGAAGCATTGTGATCACGTGTCAATTTTGGCGCGGAACCTGGGCAGGGCAATCTTACAGATACAGTGCTCAGTGCAGGGCGCTGCCAAATATACAATTGAGGGAACGCTTTTGATGCACAGCTTTGTGGCTCGTTTTTGAATCAGTTTCCTGAATCACGTCAGGACGTAGAATCTTTGCGTTTGTGCTCACATGTCGTCTGCTGCAGCGAAACCAAAGGCAAGGCCACGCAAAGTGATTCCTATCCAGGACATAGACATGTTGAAGGCTCAGAAACAGCAACTCAAACAAGCTCTGAAGGAA
>BGPT01002544.1:14116-67758 GCA_003297045.1 Symbiodinium sp. clade C Y103
ACATACATACAGACAGACAGACAGACAGACAGACAGACAGACAGACAGACAGACAGACAGACAGACAGACAGACAGACAGACAGACAGACAGACAGACAGACAGACAGACAGACAGACAGACAGACAGACAGACACACACACACACACAGACACACACACAGACAGACACACAGACAGACACACACATACATACATACACATACATACACATACATACACATACATACACATACATACACATACATACACATACATACACATACATACCACATACATACCACATACATACATACATACATACATACACATACATACATACATACATACATACATACACATACATACATACATACACATACATACATACACATACATACATACATACATACATACACATACATACATACATACATACATACATACATATACATACATACACACATACATCCATCCATACATACATACATATATACATACATACATACATGCATGCATGCATACATACATACAGACAGACAGACAGACAGACAGACAGACACACACACATACATACATACATACATACATACATACATACATACATACATACATACATACATACATACATACATACACATACCTACCTACCTACCTACCTACCTACATACATACATCCATGCAGGCAGGCAGGCAGGCAGGCAGGCAGGCATACATACATACATACATACATACATACATACATACATACATACACACATGTACATAGATACATAGATACATAGATACATAGATACATAGATACATAGATACATAGATACATAGATACATAGATACATAGATACATAGATACATAGATACATAGATACATACATAGATACATAGATACATAGATACATACAGACATACAGACATACAGACATGCAGACATACAGACATACAGACATACAGACATGCAGACATCCAGACATACAAACATGCAGACATACAAACATGCAGACATGCAGACATACAGACAGACAGCCATACAGACACACAGACACACAGACACACAGACACACAGACAGACAGACATACAGACATACAGACATACAGACATACAGACATACACATACATACACATACATACACATACATACACATACATACGCATACATACGCATACATACACATACATTCTCATACATACACATACATACACATACATGCACATACATCAACATACATCAACATACATCACATACATACACATACATACACATACATACATATATATATATATACACATACATTTCGTAAACCCCAAACCCCAAAGATCACAAACCACAGGAACTGAGAAAGACCAGCAGTTTTGAGGTTCGTGGCACTGGGCAAACCACACTGGGCTCGTTCAGCTATGACAGCCCCAGTTCTTGGATTTGATGTGCAGGCTATCGAGTCTCACACTTCCACCGAGAACCACAGGCGCTTGGGTCAGGTTGCGAGCAGTGTCAACTCACACTTTCCGCTGACTCTTGGAGCAACATTTGGGATGGATACCGTGGAGCGGGATGAACATCCAGATGTACCAAGCTGGAACTGCAGAAAAACAGGCTGAAGTGACAGCGAGAAATACTTCGCATATTTGGATTTTGGATTCTGCAGCCAAGTAACTCAGATCTGACAACTTCGGTTCCGCCATCCCCTGCCGCCATGCAGCAAGTCGAGCGAGGATGTTTGCCCTGCACCAATTGCATGGTGACGGTGCCACAGGATAAGCATCTTGCCGAAAAATCGGCGCATCCCTGGTTTTTGCCACTCCAAGTCTTGCTGGGTCAAATTACCCAAGATGACCCAAGTAGAAACGTTTTGGATGAAGCCATTGGATGAGGAATCGTTGAATAGTTTTGACCCATGCCCCATGCAAATTATCATTTTCTTGGTGCTAAATTCTTCGTTGGGCCATACAATGATCATATAACCATATAGAATATCTCAACAAGACTGCGCAGCAAAAAAACATCACCAATACAAACCGTTTCCAAGATGTTCATAGATTTTGCAAGTTTCAACCAAATGGCCATAAACCATCCGAGTTTGGGGGTTTCCCAATCTATGTTGCCATCTTTTCTCGACACCGAAAACTTGACACCCCAGGTACTATGCCGTGGAAAAGTTCGGGAAATTTTCGCACATGTTGAAGCCAGGCTTGGCCACCGTGGGCTTAGATTGCTGCGGCGCATGCGTGTCCTTCCGGTCGATCACTTCACGCACGGAGCAGAATATGGTGAGTGTTTCCACCAAGACGAAGGAGGGATCGGACGGATCTGTATTTGGGAACTGAAAATGATGAAACTTGGGGATTGACCCCTCAACAATGGACTTTTTTAATTTGGGAACATGATGGTTTTTGCAGTTTGGGATAAGCCAAGCATTAGAACGGGGGGCATGAACCAAACATAGGGGATGAACTCATCGAGCCCAGCGATCACTGGGTTTCAACACTTTGGGGTTTGGATCCGCGAGAGCCCATCCCCAAGTGGAAGTTCCAAGTCGGAAGCTCGCTTTTTTTTTCAAGTGGGGATGGGTCAAAATCATCAATTCTTGCAAGGTGGATATTGAATTTTCCAATTTTTTTTCTCAAGGTGGATATTCAAAATTGTTGAATCAAATAAACATCATCAGATTTCTTTGTTAGTCCCAAATGGACCCCTGGCTGACTTGAGCCTTACCTGGCCTCTGATGCAGCAAAATTCTCCGAAGGACAATGTCTTTGTGCATGTGAAGGTGGCAGTGCAGCAGTCTGTGATGCCGGAATTTACTGAGCTTGTCCCTCGACTTTGGAGTCTGGTGGCTAGATATGAATAAAAGATAATGTTAGGTTAGGAATATGTTAGGATATGATGAATGAAACAACTGGGGCTTTTGTGTTTTCCAATCGTGGCGACTTGATGCGACTTGTACAACCCATAGATTTCGAATGATTTCGATCGTTTTTCCAATTCTCAATTCAACCATCGAATTTGGCATGTGAGCTGGGCACCGAAATCATTTTACGAGGATTTGGACGGACTGAATCAGATAGAAGAGTTTTGCTGTTCGTGAATGTGCTGTTCGTGAATTTGTTCTCCTCCATTCCACAAAACATATCAGATTTTCGATCCAAGATTCCAAGATTGTTTGTGCCTCAAAACGATTCATCCTCAACCTATTCTTTCAGGTTTTGCAGCCAGCTGTGTCTGGTCGGTTCCCCATTGATATCTGCTTGGGTTTACCCGTTGTCCAAGGCGATGTACAAGCTGGACAACGTGCATGCGCAGATTGAGTCCTACGTGGCGGATGTCGTACGTTCTGACCTGAGGACGGTGAGGAGATGTTCTTTTCGCATTTGTACGGATATGGATACCATCTCTAGCAGTAGCAACCTTCCAAAAGATGGAAAATAGCCATTTACCACGGTAGAGTTTCACTTTGCTATCTTTTGGGGAGTTGCTGTAATGGGGCTTTCACCTACTGGACACGGAGATGGGTCCCATGTAGAATTTGGAGCCAGGCTGAGATACAAAAACTGCGGCACCCCAGGTTCCTTCATCCCGCAGATGACCCTGGACGAGTCCTTTGAAAAGAAGGTCTGGGATGCCATTGTCGACTAAGATGGGTATGCAAATATCACTGTTACCACTCGGAGTAAGATTTCCAAGGGATTTCCTTTCATCGTTTTATAGCCAACTTCGCCAGTTCTGCGACTAACCGAAACTGGAAACCCACCGGTTCCTTCGGAAGACGCGGAAGTTCCCCTTCCAGGACGACATCTCTGACGCAGTACAGAAGAAGCTCTCCACAGAAATGGCGGCCTTTGGTTTCGCCATCAACAAGGCTTTGGTCACTGAGGTCTCCCCCAACGCTGAGGCCCGTCCAATACGGCGTTTGGTGGTACCAGTTTAACGGCTTCGCTCCAAATGGCATCAAATGGCTATGCATGGTACTTACTGTAATGGAAAAAACATATATTTTGGATGATTTTGGTCTATGTTGGTCATTTTCATCCAAAATCCTCCCAAACCCTCCAAAATCAAAACACGCATTTTCATTTTCAGTTTTTAAACTCCCACTTTTTTTTGGTAATCCCCAAATGCTTGGCGGGGCTTTTTGGTCCCACAGGTGGTGGCCTCCATGAATGAGATCAACAAGCAGAAGCGCTTGCGCGATGCATCACAGATGGCAGCTGAAGCTGAGAAAATTAAGGCGACCCTTTTTGGTGCGGGGAACAGGGGTTGGGGGATGGGTGGGTGAATCAGCCAAGCCATTTTTTTTAATTTGATGGGATTTAAGTTGCTGATTCCATCAGAATTTCTGGATACATAATCTCCATGTTTTGGTTTTAGCGTTGGATCGTCCCCATTTCTTCTGATTGAATCCCTACCATTTCTGGTGAAATCCTCATGATTGGTAAGTTTCACCTCAGAATATGCATCCCAGTAGGCGTTCAAGTCACATATCCTTCACCTTTGATTTTGCTAAACCCGCAAAAATGACGTTGTCTGAAAATTGGGTCCTAGATCCAGGGATGAATGAACATCCTATTAATCTTTGTTTTACAAGTCCCATTACCGAATCATAAATCTTATTATCATCCAATGAATCATAGTTTTGATTACCATTGATAAATTCCATCTATTAAATGCTTAATACGATAACTCATAAATCAGTGTTATCATCCTTAATCGGATATTGGAGAATAACACTAGGTATATGTTTTCAATTGTTTTCATTTGCATAATCCCACTATTCATAAATCATTATCATTGATATATGTTAATATGATTAATCTCATTAGATCAACATCATTTCGATGATTATCATCTATATGATCCCATCATAATCCCATCATAATCCCATTCATGATATATTGGAATGGGATAATATCCCATTATCATGGGATATAATTGGATATATAACAATATCATCTATCACAAAAAATCATAATTGTGATATGATGATATTAGAAGTATATTATCAATGATGTAAATGTATTCTATATACCCTCTGGTAAACTAACATAGCTATGGAAAATCATCATTTTTAATGGGAACATCCACTATAAATGGCCATTTTCAATAGCTATGTTAGTTCACCAGAGGGTATCGTCCATTTCCAAACTGCAGGTGGTGAAGGCTGCGGAGGCCCAGGCCGATGCCGCGCAACTCCAGGGTGAGGGCATTGCCCGACAGCGCCGCGCCATCATCGACGGCCTCAGGCGGGGGGACGGCGAACGTTCGTGGAGAAATCTGGGAGTTCTAGGGGATTTCTATGATTTCTATGGGATTTCTATGATTTCTAGGGGATTTCTATGATTTCTATGGGATTTCTATGGGATTTATGCAAATTGGATTTCTGTCTGTATCATATTTTATGTAAATTGAAGGATTCAGCAGCAAAAATGGACAAACATGGTACGTGGTTTGATCCGCTATATATGAATTGGATTTCCACGGGATTTACGTTAGATTTTCGCGACAACGAATAGATGATTCAGCAAAGGCTACTTAAAGCCGGCGGGGTTGGGGGCTGAGGACTTGGAAAATGCATCCGCTCAGCTGAGTTAGGACACTCAGGCTTTCTCTTCATCCACCAAAATCCATGGGTTTGCCATTCTCACTCCCCAAGATCTCAGGGAATACATTTCAATTCTTTTCATCCAAAAACAGCAACTGAGTTGCAACACCTTCAGGTTCTTGTGTTCTTTTCAACGATCTCCTCCAGTTTGTTGTGCACCGTTGTTCTCCACGTATTGGACCGGCGCTAAAATTTCGAGTTGAACCATCCACCCAGAATTGGTACCTGATGATTCGCGTAAAACATCCCATAGATCAGTCCATAAATCCATTCCACCCATTGAAACTCCCATGAAATCCCATGAAATCTCCTATTGTAACCCCCACGGCCGTATCCCATGTTACAGTATCTCCCATCAAATCGGCTGGGTCCAGGGATTCGATTACCCACGGCTCCGGGGAGCACCTCTCTACAGAGAAGATTTCGGAACTGCTCCTGTCGCGAAACAGCACCGAGCAGAGTGGCACTGTAGAGGGGGATTCAACAAAAAAACGGGGACGTAACAGGAATAGCATAGGAAATAATCAACACTTGGATATTGGGCTTTGTCTGAAAATGGTGAATACCCATAAAAGGGCAGTTTAAGGGGATGTTTTTGGGTGTGATGTTCAGACTGATCTAGCATGATCTAGCTATGATGCGGATGTTTAGACGTCAAGCATTGGGATGTGAACAAGAAATATGGAGACGCAAGAGACACGAGCTAGGTATGCAACCATAAACATCCATTGTTTTATAGGGATTACCAGCCAGCACGCATTGTTCTTTTGCTGGAGCTGAACGCCAAGGATCACGCAGTACTTTGAAACCCTGCGTGATGTGGCAGCAAACAATCGTGCCTTGGCCCATGAAACGTCCTTCCATCACTTGATGTCTTGAATGAAGCGAAAAAGGTGCAAAACGATGATCGGATTTTTTAGGGGGACTACCCATGCAGTCAAACTGGTCCAGTCCGGGATTCAGAGGTCGAGGGCTAGTTGGGATGGATTTTTGTTGAACTCACAACAAGATGCAAGCAACAATTATATATATGGTCATCCTGGAGTAGATAGAATGTGATAAATTTCAAAAAATCAGCACTGACTGAAATAAATGGAACACTTGCAGTAAATTAATTCAGCACTTAAACATAGAATCAGAATATGGTAAATGTCAGAATATCAGCAGTTTAATGGACAATATTGTTGAACATCCCATATTCCCATCGTCCATCTACTTTTAACGGCCTTATTTTCTCCAGGCTCCAGCACTGTGTTTTTGCCCAGCGGACCTGGAGCAGTGGGAGATGTGTCCGCGCAGATTCGCAACGGGCTGTTGACCGGTGCAGCGGGTGCCCCGGGACAGCTGACGATGTAAGGCACGCTGGGTGAGAAGTGGCTGGTGGATGGATGTTTTTCAAGAAAGCTCTTTGAGTTATTTCAGAGTTTTACAATAGTTTTCACCAGATTTTGTTTAAGATATATTTTGTTTAGTTTCTCTTTTTTCAGATGTCTTGGAGTTTTGTAAAGATTTTCTTCAAGAGTTTATTGTCAGATGATTTCTTTCGTTGCTTGGAAGATCACCCCACAGCGCCGCCGCGGGAGTTTCTTGGGAGCGCACCCCAGGAGTTGGGGACAGCAATTTCCTTCATGATGATGACTAGCAGTGCATCAGTTCTGATGAAAAGACCATAGTAGCATTGCCTGCGGTCATTCTGAGTCAATCTAAATCAATATCGTCAATCAACTTGAGTGTTTCGGCAATCCAACTTTGAACGCCCTGGTCGCTGCACCGTTGGTTTTTTTCCACGTTTCGGGCGAGGCCAATGAGCAAAGGGCAGCGGTGAAGCAGCTTGCAGAGTTTCACGGAGGTACCAGACGTTGGTGATTGAACAGTGCTCCAAAACCCAGTGGGTTTCTGGTTGTATGAGAATGATACTGGTTAAATGAAATTAAATGAGTCATTGCAAATTGCAATCCAGTACAGGTATATATCCCGATCAACCAACCAGTAGTATAGAGTGACACATAGCTTTTTCAACACTGCTCGAATGGTCTGGCTTCAGTAGGGAAATGCTGTGAGTCTAGGGATCCACAATCTTAAGCCATATCCGTACCCTGGCTGGTTTACCCATACCCAACTGAAGCGTTCGATCCATGCCTGAAAACTGGACTGTTCCAGAAACATCCGAACAAGTATAGCTGAACAGATTACCAACCCAAATTCGAACCATGCAGTAAACTTGCCAGTTTCTGGGGTAATCGCCAAGCCGGCTGATGCTTCAGCCAGAGTACCTCAAGGCGCTTCCAAAAGGATCTTGAGAGATGAGAACAGTCTCTTGATCCGACCATCCGAATGGTGTTGGTGCCACCATCCGATGAGCCAATTATGTTCATCCAGACTAGGTCACATATCTCTTGAAGCAAAAATCGGTCCACTGAGAGTGATTTTTTCACAGTGATGGTCGATGGGAGCGCGTTTAGGAAACTTCGATGACAACTCGTTTTCGAAGGCCCTGCATGTTGACACAACGCTGTTTTGGACCAGGCTATGGATGTGCTCAAAAGATGCCAATTGTACATACCAACCAGGAGGTTCATCACATCTCAGCTCTTTGGTGGTTAAACTGCAGCAGCTTTCTTCTTGTTTCAGCAGCACATCGTAACAGACTTGGACAGCACTAAGTAGTGTGGCCTCACAAATGCTGAGACTGCTTGCTGATTCCTGTCACGTGTAGCAAAAAAGCTGCGGCTGGTCGCCGATCAACAACTTGATTGTTTGAAGCTTAGCTGAAATTGCCTATAGTATATACATTTATAAATGTATCTATAATATGTATATATATACACATATGATATATGGTTTTTTGCTCTTCCCACCATCACTATAGGGATTCCGGGATTCCTTCATGAGTATATAAATCCCTATGATTTTTCAACGATATCAATGACCATCCGCATCGCTAAGCCATGAAGCTGTCCAGGCCATTAAGACGAATGCGCCAAATCATGTAGCTGGGCCCTCAGAATCTGAAGATGTGGGCTGATGTCTTGAGCAGCTTGAGCGTGACAATACAGTTTTAAGTTGCATTGTTGTGTCAATGGCAACTGGGTGAACTGGGAACTGGGTGAACATCCCAATATCAACCAATATCAACCAGTTGAATCTGCCCAACTTCCTGATCGTAAGATCCATCCTTCAACATGTCAAGTGTGTTGGATACTTCGCTCTGAGGTCTTTGACCTCTTGCGGCTGTGGGCGGAGGAGCATCCGCCCACGCCGGGGGCACCCAACTGAAGATTCCAGGTTGGTATGCTGTGAATTCTCGTGATTCAACCAGATCCATCCAAAAGATGGGCGAAAAAATGTAAGTTCATGATACTCAAAGACCCGAAAACCAGATTGGGGATATAGTATACCATTCATAGGAATCCAGCAACTTTAGGCGGATTGGTCAACCGAACCTGAGAATATGAGAAAACATGGAATACATGGCAGGATTGATGTTGATGCGCATGGACTGCTGAGACATTGTCATTTTCACTGTTTGAGTATCTATGTTTTTGATGATGAATATTGACACACAGAGCCTCATGAGGCATCACCAATCCCACGCAGCCAGCTTTGAGCTGGGCCATGAATCCTGAATATACATAATTAGAAGCAGACAACAGCAAGGAGATGACTTGCTTCATCTTACTTCTGTAATTTTCACGTCATTTTTTCATGTCTTTTGCCGGGTCAGATGTAAAAAACCGCGCAGACAACTGAGCGGCAACACCAAGGAAATGTCCTCTTCCAGCGCTGCTTGAGAAGGTCCAGATGCGACAGTTTGATGGTCAAAAGCCGCATTTTTCCCAATCAAACAGCCTTAAGTTTCCTTTTATGGCCAGGAAATTTCTCTGCCGCGGCCATTGGAGTGGAGAACTGAAGGGCATCAGGCGGGGAGTGGGTGAGCAATCGCCATGGAAACGGGGAAACAATGATGAACCAGTGCATTTTGAAGATTTATATAAAACATACTGTAAAATCATTGGGAATCGCAGCTATAACAACTACGGAAAAAAAGAACCTGATGAACCATGGGATAATCAAACAAGATTTTCCGACCCCCATCACGATGCTCAAAGAAATGTTTGCATTTGGACACCTATGTTTGGTTCCTGAGTCGATGGCAAACTGCAGTTGCAATTGGTTGATTTTGATTTCTTTGGAGAATTATGAGAACTCCTCAATCTGTATGAGGCATAGCAATTTGGCACCCAACATATACAGATCCAGCCAGGTCGTACCCCTGTCCCCAATGCCAGGGTGAAAAGGTGGCAAAGTTTCTGTGACTTGGCATTGAACTGCCACAAAGCTGTGGGGCACGACTGCGGATGGACCTGACTCTCCTGTCGGGCGCCTGCAAATCGGCTGGTCATTTTTCAATGTAAAACGACTCCGTCCAGATTTTGGTATTCTATTTCTAAAGCTGAAGCCGATTCTGTTGGGTTCACTTCAAGGCCGAAGACAATAAAGTAGCCTTCGTGTCTTCACATGGTCAGTTCATTTCCTTTGGTGATATGGAAACCGGGATTTCAGGATGACATGACCGACAGCGTCAATTTAGGTCTTTCTTTCAAGTGAGAACTCCAAAAAACAATGGACCACGAGCATGGCAAATCCTCTTCAAATTATTTGGGGTCCTCAATCTGAAGAACTATCTCAATGCGCTGCATGTTTGAGGCCCAACCCAGAGCCCAACTGGGGTCCAAAGTGGGAGACCCCAAATCTGAGGAGTTGTCAGGTGTGGATCTGCTGGCTAAGGTGCCTTCAAATAGTAAAACATAGTAAAACTACGCTTCATTCAGTTGCTTCTGCAAAGCACTGAAAAGCCAACATTCTAACAAGGTGTTTACAGGACATGTTGGAACCACATACAGTGCCTTTGTTGTGATATTTTCTGCTTCGTCCGGCAGAGGCCCCGCGCCCGCTCTGGTACGCTCCATGCTTGTGTTGTGGGTCGGATGGGGCTGCTCCAAGTGTTGGGATGCCCTACAGAGAGAAATTTGCCAACCCAAAATGTTACCAGACCAAGATTTCACTTGTTTGGGGTTTTGAACGAGGCCTTTGCCCAAAATGTCAGGCTCGTGTTGCAGATTCTATCCCTCCTTGAAGCCATTTGATTCTGGCTCAGACCCTGGGTGGAAAGCACTAGGGCCTTGGCCCGCTGGGGCCATTGGAGGCAGGGGAGGGGTTGGAAGATGGTATATAAAATTTCACTCAGAAGCGGGGTTAGAACTTATAGTTATACAGTCACCATTTTGTCAGATATAATTGTGCCCCATTGTGCCCCTGTATCTGTGACAATGGGATGATTTGCTTGAGCAATTTGAACCAATCCTAATGTCACAGAATGGATATACAAGGGAACATCATGACTCATGGAACATCTAGGCACCATTTACTTTCACCCGACCCAACCCATCCAAAATGAAATGACATTCCAGTGGAGGATGGTTCGAATCCCATCCATTTCTGATAGAAAACTGGGGCCCACCTTGGCCCATCTGCCAGGCCCCTTGGTGAAACTCCATGGCGGCGGGGGCGCTGATGACCATGCCGGCAGGAAGGCTCAGGGCATCAGCTCAGAGAGCCTCCAGATAGGTTTGCGACATTTCATCGGAAAAATGATGATGAACATTGATTCACCATCAAATTGTGGGGTGTTCCCCAAATTTTCAGACAACATTTGGGATGTTTATGAGATGTTCACCCGGATGTTTATGAGGTGTTAATTTTCAGAGAAACCCGGATCTTAACCCATGTTAGTACATAGGTACTGGTTATATAAGTATATATAAACCCAGATGTTTAACCCAGATTTTTCGGGTTTCCGCTTCCTGAGGTGCTCATTGTGAACATGGGTGGAGAGATGGTCTACATTTTGGCTCAGCGCTTGCAGGCGCAGCAGATCCCCTCCAGCAAGGGGCAGAAAGTCCTGTGCGACGTCGTGCGCCTGGAAGTGCGAGGGGTAGATGGGGTTGAGGATGTTGAACAAGCTGGCAGATTGTTGGTTAATTGAAGCTGATTGGAACCAAAACCTTGCCATTGCGAATCTAAAGCATTGCCATTACGAATCTAAAACATTGCCATTGCGAATCTACTTGTTTTTTTTGGTGTGATGTTTTGGGGTCTTGCATGGAATGCATCAGACTCGTAAATCCTGATGAGATTCCAAACAACAGATGGAATCGTCATCCGTTCCAATAGCTTCGAGCCCGGAACGCTTCATGTGGGTTTGTCCCAAAAATGGGACATCCCTACAATCCCATGCTTTATCATCCTTTCGGACAAACGAATCTGAATCTTGATGGTGAAAAAAAAATCACATATGATTTTGATGTGATTTTCACACCGGGGCATCCCTATGTTCTCCCTTTTTAGCCATTCAGAGAAGTGCAGTATCTTCCCAAAGTTTCGATGAGGTACGAACGATGTACTACCCGCGCTTTATTGAGGAACTCTTCAAGCCTCAGGACCGGCATCCCATGGTGGCTGGAGAGTGGAGCTATATGGCAAAATCCCAACATGCCCCTAATGTATTCCACTTCAAAATGTTATCCCAATATATCCCATTGATCTCTAAAAAAGTATAAACAAGTTAAATCTCTGTTCTATATGATGTCATCATATACACAATCCCTATACACACATTTGGATAGCCTGTATAGCAAAATAAGATCCAGTTTCATCCCAGGCTTCACTGAAGCCAGGAGATCTATTCGCTGCAATCCACGCGGCAGATCTTCGACCGCTTGGCGCACTCCTCCATCATGAGGTGCCCCAGGGTGGGGGCAGGTTGGTGATTTTGCATGGAAAAAAAGGTGGGAAAAAAACTGGGCAACTATATGGGAACATTGCAAAACTGCGGGACAACAGATGTTTTTTTCATGGGAGTATTAGGAAATCTTGGAAACAACTGTGAGAATACGGGCAAGAAACTAGGAAAAACAGAGGAATCAATCTGGGAAAGATATGATCTATCAATGGAAACGAGCATGGAAAGACAATTTCTCCCATGTCTTATGGATTGTGAACATCACCTTGGAGCTGTCCAACCCACCAACCCACCTGGTGTGCGATTTCCCATTGAGCCTGGAGAGGCTCAACGAGTCTTCCATGGGAAAGCTCTTTGATCTGATGATCATGGGCTTCAAGTTGCAACTGATGTCCGTATCTCCTCGGGACCCTGACTACTTGGGTGGCTGGTCATGATGGCCCTGGGCCAACTTGTTTTTGACCCGAAGAAGGGGCTTAGCAAAAAAAAATGGGGGGACAAATTGGCCGGAAAGTCAGGGTCTGAACACTTAGACATCTTAAACCATGAAAACATGTGCAACCCAAAGCCGCAGGTACAACTGGTACAACTCAAAACGATACCATGATACGAAGCAAGCCATGATACGCAGGAGATCATTGACGTCACCAACAACCACCTGGAAGAGTTGCGCCGACTCGCAGGTTGGGACGCCACAAAATTCGAGGGACGGGTTGTACCACCCATCGAATTGGTCATATTGGGGATGGTCTATTGTTGAGTTTACCACATGAAATGTATTTAAATGTGATGGGGATACTAGAGAATGACAATAGTGGTGAGTGCAACATGAAATATACCCTTTGGTAAACTATATAACATAACTATAGAAAATCACAATTTTTAATGGGAAAATCCACTACAAATGACCATAGATAAACAATACTGTCATGGTGGATGAAACGAGCAAACTCCTATTACGACGTCATGATGGGATCCCCAGTCGAGCCGCGACCAGGGAATCATGCAAGATGACGTGCAAGGAAAAACTCGTTTTTTATGTTGCCGACATAGGAACAATCTCGGAGGTTTCCAAAAATGGGGGTACCCTAAAATCACCCATTTTATCATCGTTTTTTACATCATAAACCATCCATTTTCTGGTACCCCCATGATGGAACCCCTGTGGTGAGTTTTCAGCTGGGAATGGAGGTGATGGCGAAGGTGTGTCCTCACTTGTGGAGGAGTGCGTGACTCAAGTGTCTGCCTGCCATGTTTTTTTGGCGGGAAATGCAGGTCTTTTTCTGTGGTTCGTTTGATTTCTGAGAAGTGGCTGTGTCTGAAAATGGGGGATGAACTATGGATGGACCACCCAAAAAATGCCATTAGATTCATAAATATTCATAAGATAATAGGGAAAGTGCTGATTAAGCATCAACTATGGAGTTGTTCCATGTTTTTGCATGTTTGCCTGTACTAGTATCTTTTTTCGGATGTTTTTGAACCTGCTTGGTTCATCGTTTTGTTGCGGCCAGGAGACAAGCTTATGGACAGCTTCATCCTCAGTGACTTTATATATGGCTCTTTAACCATGAACTATAGGGACAGAACCAATGAATTATGTGGAAAAATGGTGGTATACAGCAAGAATAGAGGGTAATATGATATTCGGGTGAGTCTGAAAATGGGTTATACCCGGTATACCCCAATTGTACCTATTTAATAGGGAACATGATGATTAACCAGTATTAAACAGTGGATTTAGGGGGTACCCGATTGATGTTGACTCTTCAATCTTCTTTAATCTTCGCATATGTTGATGCTTGCAGCTGAGAGGAATGTGAACTGCAGTTTGGTTCGCAAGTGCAACAAACTGGTCGGCCTCCCACAACCCTGTGACTAGGATGGGCTTGGCAGATCTCTGCAACATGCGGCACTGTCAAGACCTCAGTGGTCGGCCAATGGGGGTGGTGATTCAGGCGAAACCAGGGCCACTCTGAGACAACCCAAATGCAGATGGCACGTCGAATGGACCTGGTGTGAACATAATATGACCTTTGAAGTCTGGTCCTCAAAAATGGGCTAGGCTGGGAAAAGATAAGTACAAGGATGACGTCTACCTGATTTGCCATTAAAATTCATCTTTCGTGGTGGAAAACATATGAAATCCATATAGAACTCCCCAAAACAGTGTTGGATTTGGAGATTTCCATAATGCCCAAAGACAACATTGATAACTTGTTGGATTTTGCACAGTGCTCTGTGGATTTCTGCAGCTGCGAAGAGGCCTCGCCACTTTCGTCCAAGACTGCAAGGTCAAGGTCTCTCTGTTTCTTCATGCCCGGGGCTAAGGATCAGCCTGGAGTGGTTCAAGTTGTAGCATGCTACGGTCTTGACCCATCTTGACCCTATTTTTTTTGTGGATTTATGGAGCTGGGATTTAATTATGGAGGTTTAATCCCGTGGTTCCGTAGGTATCGACCCGGCACTGAGTGAGAAAAACAATAAGTGTTCTGATCCCACACTTAAGAAATCTGCTGAACAGCTGGATGGTATACGTTATATGAAGTTATGCACATGCAAGATATATATATATATATATAAAATATATACAGTATGTACAATACAAGTTGTATATTATAGCTTTTATTTCTAAGTTATATGATATATAATAATGATATATAGTATATTAATTGCGTCCTGTGAATTCCGGTGCCAGAATGGCCTGTTGGCACCAAGGAAGGTACTCAAAAGAGCGACGGCGCGTTTGCCATGCCAGGATCCAAGTGCCGCTCCCACCATCAGATTACTATCATCGAATCATCTACTGAGTGGCAAAATACTTCAATGATCTTCAATGTTTCAATCCATGACCACATGGCCACCTGGAATTGATTACCACTGAGGCCATCTTTCGGTACCCTTCAGGAAGGAGTTTGGGTGCTCAGTGCCAGGGTTTGTGGATCGTTTTCTATGCGAGGTGTGAGTGGATGTGTGACGACCGTTGTGAGCAAAGCACACCATCTTCGTTTTGCCAGAACAAGAACTTCTATCGAGTTTCCAACATCATGTTTGCCAAAAAACAACAAGACGAGTTTCCATGGAACGCGTGCAAGATGGTGTTTTGGGCGTTTCACAAGCCTTGAGCGTTTTCATTTTGACCAAGGCTTTGCAGCCAGGGACCGTGAGGTATTTCTCCGGTGGCCAGGAGGCGCGGAAGCGTGGGATTTTTCGACATTGCAATGCAATGAGCAGGGGGTTGAAATATGTTGAAATTTAAGACCCGACCCAGGGGACTTGAGGGATGAGAATCCAATTTTGGAATATTTTAGAGTAAATTTTAGAGGTAATATTGACCAGACTGACCAGTTGTAGACTGGGTCAAGAAGCAATGCAGGCTCCTGGTGAGCTTAGATGAGAAGCTGGTGCTATGCTCGTGGCAAGAATCAGGGCTTTAAGTCGATCCAATGGTATATTCAAATCAATAACCATCAATCATGATATAGTGATGTAGTAGTGTATCTACTGTATGTAATTCTATGTATATGTCTATGTATACTATAAAACATGGTATTTTTCTCCCCAAACTTGAACATTTGGAGATGTTTTCACCGCTGCCCCTGCCAGGTTCGGAGAGAAGTGCTCAGCACGGTCACTGGGAACTCCTGGTTGCCCGCCACCGGGCAACGAACCACCTTAGGCCTGGCTGAAGAAATTTGAAACTCAAAATCCTGGTGATTGGGAGATTCTCATTTGTATATGTTTGTATTATTTGGTTGGGTCATCCCTATCCCATCTTAGATTGTTGGTTGGTGTCATGGCAAATATGCTGCCGCACTTGTACAGTTGTGTAAGGAAAGGATCTATTCTGCCCTTTCCGCAGCAAAGATTTTGCAGTTTCAGCGTACCGGAGGCTCAAACATCTATGACAAGGAGCCGGAAGTTGCTGTTTGGATCTGACCCACTTGGTGGTTCATCCCACTTGGTGGGTGATTTGCGTGGTTACAAGTTCAGTAAGTAGGGCTGATCATTGGACTGGTTTCGGGGAAATGTTTCGGGGAAATGTTGCAGGAAATCTCCATACTTCATGGGAAAAGAAGGGTTCGTTGTAGATTTTCCTCCAAAAATCATCCCAAGTTCTTTCGCGAATCTCCGCACTCATCCACTAAAAGATGTTGTTTTCCAATGTTTTCCAGTGGTTACTATAATGTGGGTAAAACAATAATAAACCATCCCCCAAATCACCATAAATGGGTGGTATAAACCATTCCAAAATGGGTGGTTTATTCTTGTTTTACCCACATTAGTTACGATCCACTTCTTCTCCCACGGGTTCTACACTTCGAACCTCATCAGGAGCGACGGCCGCCCAGTAGTAGCGCCTCCGCTCCCTCGGAGGTCCAGGCTAGGAATTGGCTTTCGAAAACCCTGAGGGGTTGATGAGTTGCTGTTCTTCGAATCCCCAAATGTTGGTAGCCTATAGCGTTTAAAGATATGTGAAAATATACCACTAACATCAAATATACCAGGATATTTGTAATCATATATACACCATGTTGGTAAAGCGGTAAAGCAATAGGATCCACCATCCCACATGTTTCCATTTTGATGGGTGGGGTTCCAACCATCAATCCATATCGGTGGTTTATGACTTTGCTTTACTAACATTATTGGGGATTATCACAGCTAGGGGAATCCCGTTCTTAACCAACCCGTATTTGTAGTGGATGTTTTTTTGCTAAACTGTTCATGGGTGAACACATATGAAAAACTAAAAATGAGTTCAGGAAGAAACATGGGGATTTCATAGACCTAAATCGGGACTTGTGCCAAGAAATCATGGGATCCCTTTTTTCAAGAACGTACGGGATTCCTCCAGCACACATGGGGATTTGACCAACAAAGATAGGAGGTTTAGTCAACAAATTATATGATTAGTTATCTTTATGAAGAGCAGGGAGGGTTTTGATCAATGAATCAATAGCCATATTATGCATTACTATGGCATATTTCTCTTACTATCTAGCAACACAACTTTGTGTGCGCCCTGTTCGGATGCGATGGAGGTTTGCCCGAAAAAAAATGGTTGTTTCAAGTTATTTTACGTTATTTCACTGTACAGGCCCTACAGGAGTCAACGACTGGACATTTAAACAGCTGAATGGACCCCCAAAAAAAGTTAGAGCATTGATATATATGAACCAGACATTCATAGTTTATTTACATCGAATTTCTGCATGAAGTACATCCCCTTGAACCGGACATAAACAGAACCATCAGTCGTCCCAACAGGCTTCGGCGACGAATACCGGCCCGCCGGCCCCTCCGGCCGCGATGCTGAGCCGCGAATGGACGGGGAAATGGCTCCTGTGATTGGGGGATACCCATAAAGTAGTCATTGTTGCAGCAAATGTGACGATTACCCTCTGGTAAACGAGCACAACTACTAGAGGAAAATTAGCATTTTAGTAGGTACATGAATTGTAAGTGGGCAATTGAAATAGCTATGTTAAATTGTCGGAGGAAATTTGGGGGTAATTAACACAATTATCCCATTTCAGACAAAGCCATAGTAGATCATGACCATGAATGAAGGTTTTTCTGACTGGGCACTGGCAAATACAGAGGATTCAATACATAGGGAGATTGATTCTTGAGCTCCTGGCTTCTCATGGATCCAAGAAATTAGGCATTGATGGCCACCTCCCAGAAATGTGACCACTTCGTCCCAAAGTTTAGACATGGGTTTGCTGAAGTTTGCCTGAAAATAGGCTACTCCATTCCATCCCAGTTGTTCAAAACCGGCAAAATCCTCCATTTTCAGACACCCAGCTGGGCCTAAGTGCCAGTGGGTCGTACTGAGGCCCCACCCCCAAGTCCCATTGAAGTTGCCAAGACTGCGGCTGCTGTGGGCGAGTGTGGGGCTAAGACGGCTAAGCTCAGGGTGGTAGGGCCTGGAAAGGTGGACGTTTTGATCCCATGGAACGGGGAAATCGTCACAAACTTCGGCAAATTAGCTTCAAATTTGAGCAATTGATATAGATAATCCACAGTGGGGTGTGTGTTTTATGACCCGTTTGGTATAAGCGGCATTATTTACGGGCAGGCTTACCGGAAATTTTGGTTTTTGCTTCAAATTTGTTGGCGTTTCAGATTCTCCATTGAACCAATCTTGGGAACTAACCCGTTCTGTTTCAAATTGGTTGGAGAAGCGGAGATGATAAATCCCCATTTTTGATTGGTTGCTGACGCTCTAAGTGGAACATCCCCAGCAAACATCTGCTGTTCCCAGGCTGAACATGTTGGCATCGCTCATTGGTGGCGGACATGCGGCCACCTGTCTTATCAAGGGACAGCCACCCTCCGCATGTCGGGTTTTTAGTCAAAAAATCATTGGGAAAAACACAACATGGTATGGTTGATCATCATTTTTCCTAGTGAACTAACTATGGGGAAAGCTCTGAAATCTCATTGGGGATCAATTCACCATTGACAAACCCAGCTGTCACCGGGTCCATTTCTTTGTTGCGGGTGAAGTTTCCAAGTTGAAAATTGCGACTGGAGAAAGCAGGGGTTGAAATTGGATACCCTGGAAATCCCTGGAAGATGGATGGTTTTAGGATGGTTTTACATTCAGATATGTTGGGTAATTGCTTACATGTATATACATTTACAGTATAAGTACATATATGATGATATGATACACAAGTATAGAATAGTATAGATATGTACCGCAGGCACAAGGTCAACATTGGCAACCAACAGTGGTATCCAATAAAATCATTGAGCAGTTTGCAACTCATAACCATCGTGGCCATCTCCAATCCGTGTACAGGACTGTTTTGATCTGTTTTGAACAGTCTGTCCCAGCTGGGATTTTAAGATGGTTGAATCCATCCTGTACCACAAGAGTATGTTTATATACATACACACGCACTCAAATGTACGTATATATATAGTTATATATATTATATATACATACCACCCTGAGATTGATTATTTGATGATATTTGCATACCACTGCAGATGTATGAACCCATCCATGTGTCTGTGAGCAAGCAATGACATGTAGTGAGATGGAGTGGGATCCATTTGATGTAGCGTTACGTAATTCATTCATCCATGTTTCTATCCATCTATACATATGCATACATACGCATGCATGCATGCATGCATACATACATACATCCATCCGTGCATGAATGCATGCATACATGCGTGCATGCGTACGTACATACATACATACATCCGTGCATGCATGCATGCATGCATGCATGCATGCATGCATACATTCGTGCGTGCGTGCATGCGTACGTACATACATACATACATACATCCGTGCATGCATGCATGCATGCATGCATGCATACATTCGTGCGTGCGTACGTACGTACATACATACACATACACATACACATATACATATACATGTACATATACATGCACATGTACAAATACATATACATATACATGTACTATACATATATATATATACATATACATATACATATCCATATACATATACATGTACATATACATATACATATATACATATACATACATACATTATATCCATGACTTACTGTAATTGATTGCATTCATGTGAATTCATTCAGGCTTTCAAACGTTGCCCCGTCGCCCAGTCAACGGAGACCTTCAAGCTGGAGAACCTCTTCGGTCATGACATGTTTACGAAGGCGGGGCGTTTCGCGGGCGTTTCGGGTAGCGTTTCGCTGCGCAGAGCCGAAAGACGCAGTGGCACTTGATGGGCCAATCATGCTGCATGCCGGAATAGACCCCATCAATACCTCTTCAGTTTTTCAACTCAGGTAGGATCAGCATCCGTGCACCACGATACAACTGCCTACGGTAGGGCGAATCCAGCAAGAGAGACCAGTTGCACCCGAGTAATCACAATCTGGCTATCCAGTATCGCAATATCCTCTATTTAACATAGCTATATGGAAGCCTTTACCTTTGAAAACAAGGTTATTTTCCAGTTCGCAAACTGCGAAATTACCACCGGGGAATACATGTCATCGTTGATTTCTCAAGCTTCCGGCCATGGGCGCTGGTGCCATTCGCCGCTCCGGACCGTTCTTCAAGGATGAGTCTTCAGAGCAGCCGAGAAAACGGTGCCGTGGCAATGAGAACAGCTTCTTATTTTTTGATGGCTCTTGTTTCCAACAAGAAGAAGGGTAACATAGGGTCTGGTTGAATACCCCAAAATCGCCGTTTTAGTGAGCAAATGCTGATTGAGCATCAAATTTTGGTTATCCTAGTTTCAGACAAACCCATACGATGAATCATGAGGATACAAGATGATAAGCCATGTCACTGTAGCCAGACGAGTAGTGTCGGATTGTCCATTCTTCCATAGACGTCATGCAGGATGAGTGATTCTGGTTGATGTCAGTCCTAGCAATTCCCTTCCCTTCTGGTGAAGATGTGAAGATGTGAGACCTCAGGCAGCTTGGACGGATCGACGTTTCAGCTCCACGTTGGTGATGATGCGCGCGTCGAAGATGTGTACAAAGGCGTCTCAGAGCAGATCGGTTTGAAACCAGGTAGGAAGCTGTTGCTAACGTCGGGCTGCAGTATCCTTGACGCTTCCAAACAGCTGCTGCCGCAAGTGCAGAGTGGGGAAATCGGTTTCGTTGTCCAGAGAATCAGTGCGTACGAGGGTGCCTGGACTTTCTGGAAAAGCATCATACCAGCCAAGAAAAAGCAGAGTCTGACGGCTGCAGATCTGAACGCCATAAATGCAATTGTTGCATTGGACATAGGTCCGCATGTCCGTTGGAGTTTGGAAGGTGCGACATTGCCGCACAGCCTGCGGACTTTGACCCTTGGGTCAGAGTTCAACAATAGTTGGCGGATGTAGCGTTGCCAAGTAGCCTGCAGACTTTGACCTTTGGGTATGCCTTCAATCAGAATTTCATAGGAGTGACCTGTGAGACCCTTGGCCGGTGCCAGGACACGGTGTAACTTCGGAAGCTTGTCGCGATAGAGCTCGTATTTGGGTTAACAAATGCGGCCAAGCTCTGAATGTTACCACCTCTTTCAATGGAGATGTGACGTGGCAGATTGCAGCGATGGAGTCCGCGACTGTTCAACACTGGACATTTATCAATTTGGCGTTTTCACCGGCAGATTCATGGCAAGCATATCACGGGCTTTCCAATTCTTCAATGGCAATTTCTCGCAAATTTGGGGGTTGGATTCCTTCCACGGGGCTGCCGGCCAATTCCAGCAATGTCGGTGATTGCAGTGAAGGCCAAAGCAACAAACCAGAATGCAGTTGCAGAAGCAATTCGGGATGATAAGGACAAAGTTGGCCAATATGATGACGTAGCCAAGTAGCCAAGAATTTTGACTTCCCTGACTGGGTCCATGGAATATTTCATAGTATTTCCAAACAAGCAATTTCTTGTAGCTGGTGGACAGCGTGATACAGCGTGGATGTCATTGGTGATCCTCGGGCATCTTTCGTCAACGGTTTTTACAACGAGTCCTTGACCGAATCGACATTCAAAATGCTTCCTTTTCATCCAGCCTTGTATGTCGACCTAGATGTCGACTTGTATTCTTCGACCATGGAAGCCTTAGAGTTTGGCAGGTGCAACATTACCAAACAGCCTTCAGACTTTGACCTTTGGGTCCCAGTTCGGATGGGATCTGGCAGATGTTGCCCAGCGGCTTGCAGACTTTGACCTTTGGGATAATTTTTTGTCTGGGTTTGAGACGAGTGGACATTCCAAGCAGATTGCGTCGAGTTTGTTGGTTCGGAATGTCTTTAGACATTGATGAGTGAGTGTGATCAGTCGCTTTCACTGATTGATGCGTCACTCTTACTTGTTCAGAAGCTGGGAACAAGGAGTTCTGCTGATCCTTGAAGTCGTGGACATCAGGCTACCGAGCCCGTTCTCACTATGACATGGTTGTACCCAACATTGGACTCCCAATTTGTTGGTCCCAGATTTTGACTTTGGGTCCACTTTACTGTTGGCCCCCATTCCCACTATTGCTGTGGTGGACCTGTCCAATTTTCTGCCAAAATGGAAGAACCACTGTTGTTCCAAGATTCTCAGTATCATTAGGTTGAAGAGAAATCTTGCAGTATCATGCTGCAAACTTACCACGAAATCTGGGAGACTTGTGCAGCTTTGCTCCAGGAAGGGCCTGGGACCAGTGGCGCTCAGGACGGGAAGATTCTGCTCTGCCTGTCATGTTGCAGATCCATTCCCAGATATCTCCAGCATTCTTGATTGCGTAGGCTGCATGCACAGGAACACACGCGCGCACACACACAAAGATACGTATATTAGACATACAGTTAATACATATGGCAATTGATCTAAAGGTCCTTGTAAAGAGTTTTATTTGCGAAAGCCGTTCATGTTACTTTGCCCAACATGGGTTCCGCGAAAGATAAACATGGAGATCGCGAGAGTTTCGCGAAAGTAAAAAAAATATTCGTGAAGAATGGCCGTTCCCGGAAAAAGGAATTTTGATCAACTCCCATATGTATATAGATATGAATAGTTACACTACAAACGCACATAGCTGTATACATATGCAGATTCATATGTACGTACCTTGTGGATCGATCTTTGGCCACAAATGGAGGAACATCTTCTATAGTTTTTCGATTAGGACATCCAAGTTAGCCATGACCCCTGTTCATTTGATTCATCTCAGTATTGGTGAACATGCCTGGAAATTGCCATGGCAAAGTTCAGTGAAACTCCTGAAAATGGCATGTTTTTTTTTCCATTTCAGGGACACATCCCCAGGGGTTCCTCCTGAAATTCCAGCCATTTTTCGGCAAAAAACCTGCACCATCCAGGTGATTCAGATCGATGGAGCGGCCGCGGGGGGCGAGCATAGGCACAAATGGAGGGTGATGAGGTGTTTTTTTTTGGAGATTTCAATGGTATTTCTATGGGATTTCAATGGTATTTCTATAGGATTCCAAATGGATTTCTATAATAAGAATAGGGACTTAACCAATGAATAATCTATATTTTGAATGTGTTGAATACTCATGTTCCAAATGGGTCCAGGTAAAAACAAGGGGAACCATTCTTGTGACGTCCCCTGACATATTTTTGGTCCAACTTGTGGACAGTCCAGGGGCGCCCTGGATTCGATACGAGATGAATTGGAGGTTGGGCTCGGTCTGCGGGTGGCTCCACTTCTTGGAGCTCTTTTATATTAGGGGGAAAGATAAAGGATAAAAAGTGGGATATGATCCTGGGTCAATGCCTATGTAAGGGACCACTATTTTGGGGACAAGCAGCTAAGCATCCAGCGATTCCAAGCACTATGGGCCAATGGGCCAATGGCCACCAAGTTGCATCAATCAGATGTTTGGGGGGTTTCCATGCTGGCTTGCTCCATTCCAGCAATTGTCCTCCATTGGCATTCTTGGCGAAGAAACCGTTTGGAGAAAGCGTTTGGATTGGCGATGGCGATCTACTCCACCATCCCAGACCTGAAAGTCCAAAACCCAGAAGCCGTTTGCGCAGGTGCCTGCGCCACCGCCCCCACCGCCTGAAGAGGGGGATGACTTGCTGGATTTGATGGACAACGCCTAGGACTGGCAAGTGTGGCTTCCCTTAAAACCCATTCCGATGAGGTTCTGTGGGACATTTTCCAGTGTGAAGCATCTCACTGGGTTGGACTTAGCATAAAACATGTGGTAAAGCCAATCATAATCCATCACCAAAGTGCCCAAAAAGGGGTTGTATAAGCTATCTACTCAAATGGTACTGGGATGTACTGGGTAAGTTCATTATCGGGTTCACTGCACTACTCATGGCAAACTTTGGAGGAATGTCATGGCGCGGCCGCAGGAGCTTTCTGCCAGCTGTGATGCTTCGGCTGGTACTGGCTGCACTCACCCCTAAACATTATTGTTTCTCCTGCTCAAATGGATCCGAAACGTTTTTTTGTTGAAAAAGATCAAGCGTTTTTGGGTTGGCAAATCTCAAAACATGTGAACCACTTACATATATAGAGAATGATAGGGTCAAGCCCCTCCTGCAATGCTACAAGCCAGCGCGGCGACACAACAGAGGGGACTTGCCCTGAAGTGAAGGCGGTTGCTGTCTTGAATAACAGTTGACGTGTACATGAATAGCTCCATTTCCATGTACAGAGAGCCGTTTTCAACGCTAGATTCAGATTTTGGCTTCATAGTGCATACAATCTTTAGCATATACAGTACATAAATACATAAATATAAATATATATGATATATATATATATATATATTCACTTTGGCAAACGGAACTCGAGTTGTTGCACCATGGATAGTGAGAAGGTGTACGTTAACGTCACCATACAAGATCATACAAGTATGTGCCGCAACTGGGGGGTTCCCCAAGGTCCACAACTTGAAAGAACCTGAAAGAGCATGGCAGCACCTGATTTTGGGCCAGAAAGGACACACCAAGCGAAAAACTCGTAAGTCAGATAGACTAGAAAATCATATTGGAAGCCTCCACTTCTTCCTTGGCAAAATGTCCGGAAGCCGCTGCGCTTTAAAAATCAGTTTCACGCTCAGAGAGACCGGGTGTCCACACCAGGGGCCCGTGCCGTCGATTTCAGCGAGAAAAGGTAGAGATGGTTTGGATCAAGGAGGTTTGGACCCTGTGGGGATGTAATTTCTAGTAAGGGATCTAGTTAAAAACAAAAAATTATCCCATCCCCCTAATATGAAACACCCTCCAGAAACCAAGGTTTGCGGGGGAATTTACACACATTTGCCCCCTGAACATCAAGGTTTTAACCACGAACTTGTCTGATCCACTTGGCCAGGCGCCGAAAGGCCTGCAGAGGAGACCACTTGAGATTTGCAGGGATGTGAGATCGCAAAAAAGACAATTAGTAATAATGATGGATAGTGACAATAATACTAGGAATAATCACCGCAGTAGGAACAAATCAATAATCATAAAAAAGATCTTACATCAAGTGGCTCTGGATCGAGACTCGATAGCCATCAATCTGTGAATTTGGCTCATTTTTTGGACATTGTTGGGACAAGCGTCACATCCCGCAATTTTTTTTAGGTGATATGTAGCCTTATGTTTCCAGAATACATTCCCGTTTTGTCGTGTTGAACAAAATCCATCTCCCCAATTTCTCCTTCTTTCTCCTTCTTTCATAAAGCTTACTCCCCCCCCACCCCTTTTTCGTTCCTTTATTCCTTTTTTCCAATGTTTTCCAACATTTTCCATGTTTTTCCATATTTTTCCCATATGTTCCAATTGTTTTCCAACATTTGCACCGATTTTTCAAGTGTTTTTTCCCACATTTCACCCATGGCCCCAGGAGCCACAGCCCAAGCGTCAGACCCTGGAGGCCTCCGAGGCTTCCGAGGCAGCGGTTGAGGCTCAGCCGGAGGCAGCCAAGGATAGCCGGGACACCCAGATTCCCGGAACTGGAACTGTTACCCTCTGGTTATTTAACATAGCCATGGAAAATGGTTAATTTTGGATGATTTTCCCAGCTAGAAACCTCCATTTATAGGTGATTTTCCATGGCTATGTTAAATAGCCAGAGGGTAGATTTCATGGATATGGATGGATAAGGGTCAAGCCAGTAGAGACCTGAAGCATCCTGAACCACAGATATTTTAATCTTTAGTACCATCCAATTTTTTTTGGGGGGGTACCCAATTTTGAGCCATACCTATATGGTTTTTATTTATATAGCACAATTTTTCTATATAATCATGTTTTTTTTGTTGAATTTCTTTGATATGTTGTCATTGTTCCTGTCATTATCAAAGAGAATCGTCAGAGTATAGTGGAGACTGGATTTTTTCTGGTTCCTGTTATTGAAATAATGGGAAGAACAGTGGTAATTATAGTATTATTGTTATTCTTGATTACTGTTATTGCTTATTGGAATTTAGGTCATTTTTTGAGAAGACCGTTTCCTTTTAAAGCTCAACAGGTAGTTTGAAAACATTCAATCCAATTCTTCAGAGACAGTACGTCAAAAAATCCAAGTGAATTCCGTAGATGACGGGTGTATAGTTCACTACAAATTGTTTCCGGAAATGGGGGAATGAAACTATCTCAAAATTGAGATGGTCCTTTACAGCAAAGGTGATGTTTGGATCATGTGAGAGCAACTATGAAGTAAAGTGAGCAATGGTGGTGAAGATGAAGGGACATGGATTTGACGGCCCAACAAAGCAGCTCTCGGATTTATGAAGGACTGAAACCACAAAATCGCCACAACACCTGGGTGAAAACTGGTGAAGACCTCAAGGACCTCCACCATTGGATGGAAAGCCATGATTGAAGGACACCGCCAAATCTTCTGGATGGAAAATGAAAAAAACAGTTTGGTGACTGTAAGAATTTTGGAAAAACCCTTTGCGATTGTCTGTGCCTCAGTGTTTGACGCAGTTTTTAACTGAGGTGAAATGGAGGCAGTGGAAGAGAAGTGAAGCCATGAGGGTTTCTGAACGATGGAAAAAAAAGGACTTCGAAGCGGCAGAAGATCTGGATATGGGATGATATAGGTCACAATTTCAATCCATGGATGAGCAAATTGTGTTTATACTTGGCAACTGGGTATTGAACCATCCAGTTTTGTAACCCAACTTTGACCTTCAGCTTTTTGCTCAAGAGGATGTCATGGAGCCATGCGAAATGCAGCTGACCTGATGCGTTTCGGGCTGCGCACTAAGGACTAGCATATGCCCAATGAAGACCATCTGTAACCAAGAAAAAAGTGTTTCTTCCAATGGGTCCCTCACACTTCAACGGCGCGAGAAGCGTTTCATTCAGGGCAAGACTCTCATATGCCCCCCTTGAAAGCCAGTACTGTATCCAGCTTTCCGTTTTGTGGGTCAATTGATGTTGGTCCCGCAAAAACCAGTGCTGGGGACGCAGCTAACTTGAGTCACCACTGGGTATTGCTTAGCAACAGCTGTGGCTCTACATCGTGGACGTGATGAGCTATGTGCGCGGTCGACACCAGGCGACTCTGGGAGCCCTTCTTTGACAAGACACGGCAACATATGGAAATATGTCTACATACAGATAGATGTATATATATATACATATTTACACAAATAAGCAAGCAAACAAGCAAGCAAGCAAACAAACCAGCAAACAATCAAACAAACAAACAATCAAAGAAGCAAAGAAACAAAGAAAGACAACAATATACAAAAAAAAGTGTGTATATATATATATATACACGTCTGGATAAGCTACCACTTTAAGCAATGGTTTAGTAGGGGGAATCATCCCTTGGATGTCCTGAATCCCCACATATCCCACTACTGTACATGTTTTCACAGAAACTGCTATGGAAATGACACAGAAATATGACAGGCATCGAACAACAAGAAGTTGCTATGAGGATATGACCGGACCAGTAGTGACCAATAAAGACTCATCAAGCCGGCTTAAAGACTCACGCACTTGTTCACATGTCCAATCTATTTGCAATGTGGTAAGTTTTCGACATACTGAACAGACATCTATCTTACATAAGATCAAAAAGATCAATCAGTTCAATATCTTTTTTTAATCTCTAGGTTCAACATTTCTTTCGAAAATTATATTGATGGAATAAGATCAAGATTTTGTCCACCAAGGTTCCATAGCTTCACTTCTTGGTGGACATTCATTTACCATCTATTTTCCACCAAGGTTCAATCCAAGGTTCAATTGTTTTTTCATCAACATGGGTTTGTCTGAGAATAGGCTATACCCCCAATAATGGCCATTGCATGGGGATAATTAGGAGTAACCAGTGGAACTAGGGGGTTTTCCCCTAAATTTTCAGACAAACCCACGATTTTCAATCGATTTTCCACCCAAAAAAACCCATCAGGGCCGCACCTGGCTTGGGCTTCTGCTTCTCTTGGCAGCCGCCAGCTCTGTGGAGGCGCAGGGCTTTTTGTGGGTAAACTTGCAGCAATTTCGGTGTCGGAAAAAACAATGGGAAAATTGGATTTAAATCTACGCCATTCTTGGTGGACTTTCCTGATTTAGATGATTTATCGTGGCAAAACAGTCTATACATCATCTATAGAATCAAAAAATCCAGCTATTCGGGAACGGATTTGTCCAACAGTAGGGGATTTGCGCCAATTTTATAGCCATGAAATGGTTGGGTCACTGAGCCATGAGATTATTTTTGGGGTATTGTCCAATTTCAGACAAACCCAGCCCTTTGGGAAATGTCCGTTCTTTGTAGTAGGACATTGATCAAGGACGGATGTTCCAATGACCAAGGCCGGCAAGGACTTGTACCGGACCCTGGGAGTGCCACGAAGCCACTTGGGCTGCGAGAAGCTAGGGCGGCTGTGGGGTAGATTTCAATCCTTGAAATGGTCACGGGTTCAATTCCCACGGGTGACGTGTCGTTGAATGCCACCATGCCACCACATGTTAGCCACCTCCGGAGACTGCCGCAATTGTTGGACAAGAGCGGTGCAACCTTTTCCGCCCTCTCTCCTCTCCCACTAAACTACCTTTTGTCCGCCTCTGCTTGCTCTCAAGTTGGTGCATCCTAAAGCACAAGGTCGTGCCCCCCCAAATTCCAAGTTGGTTTATGAACCAGAGTGCCAAAGTAACTGTAAATATATCTATATCTATATCTATATCTATATCTATATCTATATTTATATATATATATATATATTATAAACCACATGCATTGGAGTTATGGATCAACTTAGCGACTGTAAGTATTTATCACCACCTTGCAGGGTTTGTCCTTGCCATTTGGTGCATCCTCTCCCCACATGGCAAGGTGCAAGCCAACAGCAGATTAAGAAGGCACTCCAACAGCTTCTGTGGGACATGATTGCGGCGACTGTGAGAAAGGAAAGGTTAACAATGGTTATGATATGTGAAGTAATCCCCAGTAATAGACATAATAAACTGGCTTATAGTTATTATGATACAATAGTGTATATATATATATATTTATATAATTATATATATAGTATAGTGGGCATACATACAGAGTAAGTGGATGTAGCTGGTTAGTACCGCTGGTTCCAAAATTTCTGGAAACTGCATGGGGATTTCCATCCAAGTTTGGGGGTTAGTGGCCGTGGCGCTGTGGCAATTTCTCAGTCCCCACTGCACGTGCAGATCCTTAAGCTTAAAGCCTCATTTTCCTCACTTGTTCCTGGTGATCATTTAGATAAATCAATATAAATCATTGAATTCCCAATTATTAATCCCGCTTATTAAATGATGAACCAGACATTCTATAATTTCCAAACTGAACATGGTGTTTATCCATTTTTGACTATCCCAGAGATTTCTTTCGCCCAGACCAGCCAATGCGCGCATTGGCGGCTGCCAGGCTTATCGAAAGTTGTCCATGAGATGGCATCCAGACAAGAACCAGGACGACAAGGCGCAACAAGAACCGAAGGACGTGAAGGATAAAACGACTGCACAACGACGTAAGAGCGTGACCACAACATAACGAAGAGTTCTGGTATAGAATGGTATAGTATAGATACATATAGACCCCAATATGACCAAAAATTCAAGCTGGCGAATGATGATCTCTTGCTTACATTTCAGCCTTTTCAGCCAGAAGGAAGTGATCTTGTCTCCACCGGACGCAGCTCCTGTCGTCTGCCAGGAGAAAGCTCAGAAAAAGTTTATCGAAATTAGTCATGCCTACGAGGCCCAGCTGATCAAAGTAGGGGTTGGCAGTTTTCATGATGTCAGTGGATATTTGTTATCCAAAAATTGGCGCAACAAATTTCTGCAGTTGTCTTCTCAATCTGAAACAAGCCTGAACCGAACAGATCTGATGGTGATTTGCCTCAAGGCTCTTTCCACCCCCTGCAAACTTTCCCACCCCTTGAAGCCTTCGTGGAGGTCCTCAGTGACTCTGAAAAAAAGGCCAAGTATGACAAATATGGCGAGGCACCGCGGTAGCTGCCCAAATCTGGGCTCTGTCCGGGATTCAGGAACTCAGAATCTTCGAAACTTTGAGAAGTCCAACAAACATGTCCATGATGATATATACATATACATATATATATACACATTATACATATATATATATATAGTAATATATATATAGTAATAATAATGCTAATAATGATAATAACAATAATAGTAATAATAACAAAAATAGTAATAACAATAATAGTAGTAATAATGTAATAGTAATAATAATAACAACAATAATAGTAAAAACAACAATAATAATAACAATGATAATAACCAATAATAATAATAATGGTAATAATAATAGTAATAATAACAATAAACAATAATAATGATAATAAGAATGATAACAATAATAATAAGTATTATATAATATATGTATATATATATATTATACTAGCCATACACATGAATATTGTATGTATCTTTGTCGTGTTTGGGTGGGGTTTCTACCCCGTTTTTCCATGGATGTTGTAGTTCTGGGTCCAGGCTGGCCTCAATGAAGGACAGGGCGGCGGCCATGGCGGTGGTGGCTTCCAAGGCCTTGGTGTTCCCACATTCCCACTGTTTTTCATAGGAAAACCATCTACCTAAGATTTGCAGTCATCGAAAAGCCTTCCAATCTTGGATTTGGGTCGATTTTTTGGGGCTCAAATAAGCTGCAAGAGGACACTATTTTGATCTTGGCCGTTGCTTTTTTTTGGTCCGAATATGGGAAGCTGGAGCGTTGTTGGCCAACCATAGCACCCTGCAGGCCAAGATCCATTCGAAATGTCTGGACCTTGAGTGATGTTTTCTTTTTTTGGGAGGCTGCAAACAAGATGCCCGGATATAGAAGAAAATCTATGCTGTTGAGCTCTCTTGCCTCAATATCTGGCTACTGAATTCTTGGCTGTTGCAAGAACAGATCACAGCTGCAGAAGAGCACCACCACCGACAAGAAGAGATACAAAGACGCAATCCACACCAACTAGAGCTCAGGTTTCGCGCATTCTTTGGTGGTGGAGGAGGTGCATGTATCAGAAGTTATGAGTACTACTTGTACGGTCAAAGTTGGATGATATGCTCGGGGGAAAGGCCATCAATCCATAGGATTTCATATGGTTTCATATGGTTTCATATATCCATTCTGCTATGATTCTTATTATTGGATGGATGACAATACCTCGTATACAGTGGCCATTGACCATGGCACATGTATTTTGGTGCAGCCATCCAGTGGCAAAAATCAAGAGTTGCACCTTTGACCTTTGCTCCTGGCTCAGCTTCCTGGTCCTGTGATGGACATCTGCTGGCAAAGCTGATGCAGATAGAATCAGAATGCATCACAAACACAGGCAAAAAAACATGACAAGATGGTTGCAAACAATGTAGAGCGGCTTTTCGTTAGGCAACACATGGTAGCACCATCTTTACCGCGCAGTTATGTATCTGTTGGTGTAACAAAGGGCAGCCATGGAGCGGGTGAAATCCCTTCCATGCTGGGATGGCAAGGAGGCCATCGATACAGATGAAGGGCACCTAGGTCAGTCTGGGATGGGTATTAAAGGATACTAAAGGATGCTAGAGGATGCTAAAGGTACGTCAGTTTTTTTGCAAGGTATCTTAAGATTGGCCATGGTATATCATGATGCATCCGTTTGGCCCACGTGTCAAGAAACCCGAGTGCAATCAATCCAATCCCAGGGTCGTAGAGCAGTTCAAGCTCACTTTCTGCAGCTGAAGTCAGCATTTTCCCAGTTGGCAGATGCGAGGTGTCAGTCCGACCCTTGAAAGAATTGGTTGAGGAGTTGCATCTGGGCGAGGGCAGAACCAATCAGAACTTCATTGTGGCTCGACTGCGGGGGAACCTGAGCAGTGTGGCATGGCCAACGATGATGTTGCGATCAATCAGAATGATATGTTTTTTTCTGTCTTTCTGCTACATTTGTGTGGCAACTGCAAATCTCTACCACCCGAGTCTCGCACTCCTTGGCGTGCGCAGTGCTGACAGGTGGAGGGTGATGGCTCCCGCTACTTTGTGCGCATGGGCGCGGACCTGCCTTTCTATGGTGTCAGCCGTGCCCGCGAGCAGGTGCCGTGATGCATGGATCTAATCGTCTCACAATATGTGTATCGCGTTTTTGCATGAATGAGGACACCCAAACCGTGTAGAAACAACAGAGGTCATATCTACTATATATATATATACTATATATATATATATGTATACATATGATGACGGTTTCTTTTAGGAAGATTAGGAAGAACATCTGGAAAAATACCTTGCTGGCACAGAATCTTGGTGCTAGGCAGCTGCGCGTGCTGCAGAGGCAGCAGGCATCGGCCCTGCTGTGAGGCCCATGGCCATCATCCCCAGTTGGACATTTCGGGTGAAGTCTGGCAATGCACTGGGAGAGAGGAGAGTATATAATGTCTAATACATTCTAACACACACATTTACGTTTTATATCTTTATACAAGCATATCTATATGCATATATATATATATATGTATATTTATAGATTGATGTAGCTAGATATGTATACGCAGATCTACGCAGGAATCGCTTCGGCTGGTGTTGTTCGTTCAACATTCCAGATGTGCCAACTTTTGACTGGACCGCAGGCACACGGAGTCGGATGTCATGGTGGCCTTTCAGCTGCAGTGGAGGTTTCCTGAAATGGGGGTACCAAATCATCCATTTGAATTAGACCATCCACTTTTGGATCTTTTGGATACCCCTATTTTAAGAAACCCCCAAGTCCGACATGAAGCTGATGATCGCTGATGACGCTGATGATTTGTTTCGTGATTTTTGGTGATTTCGATCAGCATCAAAGCACCGACTCTGATGGTATTTGGATTTGTTTGACCTTTAGAATCTTGGTACCAATTAGGTGGGACAGACTGAAGCCAGGTAGTGAATCATACACCTTGGAGTATCTGTCCAATTCTTCCCCGTCTACTTAAACCATGGTAAACCCAATAAGAGTCACCATCCCCCATTCCATCATATTTCTATCCCGAGAGGGTAGTTGTTTATGGCATTGGGTTGGGTTGCCCAGTGAGTAGCAGGAAAGTGGTCATGTTGGAGTGAATCCCAAGGTGGACTTTGTTGAAGGCTCCCGGGCTTTGACGGAGGCGCTTGCTGGGCTTGTTGGGTAAAGCAGTCAATGACATTCTTTATGGGACCAACTTGCTGGGTCCCCTTGTGTTTTTTGGGTTTACACATCCAATTTTGTTGTTAATTCAATAATTACTATTCATTTTCGTGGGTTCTATCCACGTTTTGGGTCGTTGAACCATGAAAGTTTTTGATCGGGGTAAATCCCCCTTTAAATCTTACAATTTCGACCAGGCAAGTCCCCTCAACAAACTGAGTGGTGCTTAAATCCCTGCAACGGTGAAAAAAACTAAGCTTTTGGTGATGACCTCCCCACTTGGATGTGCGTCCCAGTTCCAAAATGTGTAACTCCCAATTACACATGGGATACCCTAGTAATGTGTGGGTATTAAGCGTATTAGCCCACATACTGCTAAGGCATATCCACATATTACATCCTGGTTATGCACCTGTTACAAGGGAAATATATCCACAGATTACTCAGATGACTCCAGGTCCCTTGTTGCGCCAGGCCGACCTCCACGAGGCCGGCCAGGAGGGCCCTGCCTCCAGCCTCCTGCGCTCCGTTTCAGCAACGCTGCGACGGCTGCATGACATCCCGGTGCCAGAGGAAATGGAGGCGCCATTTTTGATGGAAAATTGCCAATTTTTTGATGTTTCACTGATAAGAAATGGTGACTTTCTATACTTGTGTTAGTTTACCAGAGGGTACGTCAAGTCATTGCTTGGGGAAAATTAAGAGTCTTGGGGAAAATTAAGAGTAATTTTCCCCAAAATATCAAAATTGGAATGATGGTACATAGTCTCTGGTAAACCAAGCTTGGTAATGAAAAACGCTCATGTTCAGCAAGCAAAAAGATCCAAAGCTTAGTGGTTTTCCATTGCTGCGTTTTGCTACTAGAGGCCAGCGGATAAACCCAAATGAGTCTTGCACAGTTCCATGCTTCATTTTGCTTACATTCACATTCTGAGTGTTTGATTCCATAGTGATTCTATCACATTCATTCATGTTCTACAGTATCCCCCTTTTTGATCCTACTTTTGGCCATCTCTTTTCCTGAAACTTGCCATCTTTTCCTGAAAAATCCTACACCCTGCTGCCTAAGAAGGCCTTCCTGGCCCAGATTGGCAGCGTGGGATGGGGTGGACCTCATCTGGAGAAGTGGCTCAGATATGCCGAGGTGGGAAACTCTTAAGAGTGACATGCCACGTTCATGTCATTTTGTATCTTTCACATGATGTGTATGAATATTACATGTATGTATATATATATATTATTGTAACATATATACAATTGGTTATATATATATATGTATCATGCATATTTCATACATTTACCTGTAGTGTCATGTTGGAAGTCAAGCTTCCAACATGTCCAAAGGATGGCTGTTTCTGTCACATCTTGATTCTTTTTTTTCCAGCTTCACGAGTGGATGTTTTTGTGACGGATCAGCGCTGTGGTTTCGCAACGTGTTGTCGCCGCAGGAGGAAAAGTATTCTCGGCTGCCACTGCTGTCGGGCTTGCGGGAGCTGATTGAGCAGCTGAATCTGGCTGCAGGTCCTCTGAAAGATGGGCCTGATTTCCGCTACATGAGACACAGGCAAAGCATCAAACATCAGCAGAGGATAACATACCCGTTTCAGTGGCTCTTCGGTCATCCCCCTATTAGTTGATAGGGCTTAATATACCCATTTTTCAGTCCTCAAACGTCAGCAGATTCCCAGCTGCCAGTGCGTTTCCTTTGCCTGTCGAGGACCAATGGGTCCCAACAAGTTCTGTCACTTTGACCTTTTGGCAGACAACCTGGTCTTGAAGAATCTTGTCTTACTGCTGACCCCAAGATAAGATCTAAACAACGACTGGATGTGCGGAACGGCCACTTGCTAAGTGGAAAATAGCCACATATTGAAACAACCGACCCATATATATATATATATACATATATATATGCATACATGTTGGGCATACATAGACAGATACGCCCTAGCATGATATGGCATGATATGGGTATTATATATATATCCACTTACTTTCTGGTTGATGCACCCCAGCTGGTCCGGCAAGAAGGGGGTGGTTACAACCACCAACACTGCCACTATCGTTCCAATGGCAACTTTGGAAGTCCCCAGAAAATTAAAAACACAACCCGTTGATCCAGTGATCTTAGAAAACACTACTGTACATTCTTTTCATCCATCATTTTATACCTTTGTGGACAAAGCCATTTTGAATACCCAAGGAATGACACCATTCTGCTGGTGGACTTTGAATATTCTGCACCTGGCCAGCCGCTCATGGACCCTTGGTGCAAAAAAATATATACATATATACGTGTATATATATATATATACATACGTATATATATATATACATATATACATACACATATATGTATATATATATATACAGTATTCATATATACACAGTATATATATATACATAGTATATTATATATATACATATATAATATATAATATATATATATATATATATTTATACACATGTATACATATATATATATACATATATATATATATATATATGTTTGTTTGGTGACTGTAATTACTGGTTGGTGATAATGGTTGGACGGTTGGTGCTTCAAACTTTTAGTTTTGCATCCTGGGATGATGATCGTGGTGAACCAACAGTTTTCTGGCATGGTTTGAAATTAAAAACCAACTTGAATTCCAGCATGATTTCTTGCGTCTTCTTCCATGTGACTATTGGGTACAGCAATCTTCAGATGTTCCGGATTGTTGGTGTCGCTTGTTTACACATGGGTTTGTATACCTGATTCCACAGTCAATGGCCATGAAACAAGGGGGAAACTGAGCTTTTTGAAAGCCGGGTAGCCAGTTTTCGGACAAACACATACAGACATACACATACACCATCCCAAAACATTCGAAAACATATTGTTGGCTATATGAAGTCTTATTCCATGATTTTCCAACTATTGTCATCTATTGTCCCATTCTACCGCCATCTGCTTGTGTTTCCTCATTGTGAATTCATTACCACCCCACAGTGCTGCAGGATTTGGCTGTTCTAGCGATGGGCTGCAGCCTCACAGCTGCAGAGGAGTGCTTTCCTACTGAAGCAGAACTTCCCCCAAAATCACTTTGTTTGTCTTCTTCTTGTGCAGGAACAATCAGGACTGCAATAGACTCAGACTAAAAAAACCAAGATTGTCCGATAGCCGGTATTGTGGGATGATTGTGGTCCATCATGGCTTTAATATACTTTAGTTATAATTGTGGAAGCATATAATAACTATGGATAGATTGTCAGCCACCAGGGGAAAATTGGTCAATGTACGCGGTATTTTGATGTACTTTACCTCTTTATCTGGCTAAGTCTCCGACCAGCTGTGGTTGATTCGTCTCGCATGATTCAGATTTGCTATAGTCATCTGGATTCGAGGCAGCTTAATGCAGAGTAGACATACAACCTACAAATTTTATATATATATATATAATATATAATATATATATGGAACATTATTGGACAATGATAATAATAATAATGATGATGATGATGATGATCATGATCATGATCATGATCATGATCATGGATGGTGGTGATGATGTCGGATGACAGGGACAACCAGAAAACAAATCTCCAGATCACCCAACGAGATTGAATGGTAGAACCAAATGTCACGTGCATATCACGAAGCACATTGCGGTTTCTCGACCCTGTAAACCCCTGAAACTTGGATGATGTTGATGTGGCACACGGGCGATGCTTCTCCAAATCGAGGAACCACCGTGATGTGTTGCGAGCGAAACTCAGCTCCATCTTGGTACTGTTTGAAACCACGAAATTACAATATCATCGGGTCATTCACCTGGCTTGTTTTTGTCTCTTTCAGAATTGGTTTATCAACTCGGAAATCAACAGTAACAGGAACACACCATGGAGATTTTTCTGGGCTAAAGCCAGTGGTTTTTCTCCAGTTACAGCCCATTGACTCGGAGGAGCGGTCCCTGTTGTCCGCCTACCTTGCCGTCGATAATGCTTCAGAAGCGGCGCTTCGCCAGTTCCAGGTGCCACTGTAATTGCCATCCTTATTTCAAGGAATTTTAATGGAATTTAGTTGTTTTTTGATGGAATTGCATGACGGATGCGGAGAATGGACCTTGATGGAGTGCATGGAAGAGGTGGGGATAGCACGAAACATGATGGATTTCCCAGCAGGAAAACTTGGGATTGTGACAAAAACCGGAGTCCTTCCCTGCAATTGGTCTATTTGGTATATTTGGATATCATTTCATAGTGACTTCTCCAGGTGCCACTTGTCCTAACGAGTCTGCGTGCTTTCATCCCCTGCCCATCAAAGGCATCTCAATGCTTTGTTCAACATCATCTAGAGCATTGCATGTGAGAGAAGCATGAGACTCGAGGGAACTGATGCACTGATGCGAGTGTCTGAGGTGACACCATCCGTTCTTTTTGCCGACCGCTGACATATTTGCCAGAAATTGGCACTTGGGTCGTCAAATATATTACATACCCCATTTACAAGTGCTAGACTTGAATATGGCATTGAATTTTATAGCCATATAGCACAATATAGCGATGGTTGAGATTCTGGTTCTAGATTTGCTGGGTTGTAGCTAGTTACAACATGTGAAACAACCCCATGTTGGCAAGTGGACCCGCCCCAGCTGCCCATCATCAGGCCTTGCGAGTGCTTGCAGCCTTGCGAGAGACTTTCTGGGGTGGGATGTCCCAGCGACACTGGGGAGATATATGGGACTATAAACATGGGATATATGGGGATTTGTATGGGGATATCTACGGTATATTTACAGTATCTATACTGTATATATATATACATATATATGTACACACACACGATGTATAAACCAACAATGATGTTTTTTTCTTGAGAATGGGGAAGCCCATCATACTGAGGGAATCCAACGTGGCTGGGAGTTCCACGAAGAGAATGGGTGATTTTCCAACAAGCCGAGTTTGATTATCGCAGGGCAACCATCAAACATAGGGAGTGAAGCAGCAAAAATACGAAAATGCTGATTGACGCAACAAGAATAGGGCGTTCACAAAGCCGCGAGCCAAACACTACAGAATGGATTGAATCAACGAAACCGGAGGTATGGGATGGATGGGCAGAGAGCATCTGCTAAAGATGACTTTAACATATACTGATATGAAGATACAGTCCATTCTTGAGGTATCAAACGACTCCAATTTTCCAAATTCATGATTTCTAGGTCCAGTATATTCAGCACACACACACACACAAATCCATCCACAATATCCCACTGGATCCGGTCATACTGTGGGTTTTGATCTTTCCATACCATCTCTGCGGACGGAGCTGAGCACTGGATATCCAGGATTAGGATGCTCCAATTTTTCATTTGAGCAATGGCCAGTTGATCTGCGGTGCTTGATGGTGAAATGTGGGGTGAAATACCTCCTGTTTAGTTATTTGGGATCATTCGGGATTATATGAACGAACTCGTCCAATCTGGGTATCTCAAGACCTCAAGCAGCTGGTTCTGTTCTGACCATGTTTTTCTCCTCAACATGGGGGACGCCCTAAAACAACATATCTTTATTTGGGAAAATCAGCATGAACCATGGGACTTGACAAGCTTTGCCATTTTTTTAGATCATTCCCAGGGTCTGATTGAACCTCCGGGCCCAGGTGTCACCGCTGAGCTGAGCAAAAGTAGCGCCTTGAGCATGGAAGAAGCGGTGAGTTACACGGACATGAGCCTTGGCAACGGTGCGGACTTGCTGCCTGGGTGTGTGGAAAATTTGAAGTGATTAATATTTGCAGTCCTGAAAAGCATTCGACATTGAACCCCATTCCAGTAGAATCTGGTCTTCGCTCAACAGCCGACACACACAAACTTCCGGTTTCTGTGGCCATGTTTCTTGTCAGGTGGTTGAACTCTCGATTTGCGGGGTTTGCACCAAGAATATTGATTGTTTTTCTTTGGAGATTGTGAAGTGGAGAGCTTGGAGATATTTCCGCCCTGCTTGGCGCAGCCAGTTTGTGTTCAAACTTGCTCCGTGGTCAGGCCTCTTGACATGAGATTGAGCTTGCCGCCTGCGACCATGAGCGATCAGAAAGTGACGACACTCTCCATGCGTGCATTGGCCTTGGAACCTCCCAATGGCTCACTTTTGCGGAGGTTTCCACATGCCTTTGGCCCGCCAGCTCAACATGCAGCAGCTCGCCCTATTTGCCATCAAGTGCAGGAGAACCATGTCGAGCCAAAAACTTCTGGAGTCTCGACAACCGAAGTCCAGCAGTGAGTCGGCGTGTGCCTACTACGGCGTTCGTTGTTCTCTTTTGATTTTGCTCCAAAACCTGGGGAAGGTGAGAAGGCCCCTTGGAATTGTGCCTTTTCTCCAGAGAATTCAATGCCCCTTGGAGCACCAACCGGCGGATGAACACATTCACCAAATCCGGATGCTCCACGGGGTGAAACACTGCAATCTCTGCTGATAGCAGAATCGCAGTTTGTAGACAGTCCGACAGAATTTGGGCATCCTTCCGGCAGTGACCTTGAATCTACTCTCCTCAGAGAACATCAGGTCACTGTTGGGCAGGAAATTGAGCAAAGGCTCCACGGTCGTAGCATACCATGGGAGAGTTTCAAGTCGGATTGTATCATTTTGATTCATTTTGAAACCATGTCTTTTTTGTACAGAGGTACTCTTCTCTGCCTTTGCTGGAGGAACTAGATTTGATCAATAAGATTTGAGGAACTGCGATGCCAGAAGAGTTTCGAGTAGCTGCCCAACTATTGAAACCAACCGGTGTAGCTGTGTATCAAAGATGATCAAAGATCCGACTGTAGACGAAATTGCGGTGGTACTGGTGGAATAGAGTTAAAACCCGAAGCAGTTTGCTCATCTTCAATCCTGGTAACGAAGACGATGGAATCTGATACACGATTTGCTGGTTGACCCCTGCATATCCATATAATGATTTCTAGTCCTCTCAGTGGCTACAAGAGTCCTAAATTTTGAAGACAATTTTTTTTTTGAGTCCCTGCTCGGGCACAAAGCCCACTGGAGATTCTCGGAATTCACCCCTGCTGAGCCCTCTTGGGAAGTTGCCGCTGGCGTTGCAAAAAGAGGCGAGGCTGGGGCGCATCAGACTCAGCTCCTGAGTGATCTTACGCAAGACAGCAGATCCTTGTGGTGAGGCATTTTTTCCTTTTCCAAAACTTGACCTTCTCGACGGGCGTTCTGTGATCCTTCCAATCAACCAGCGGCTTCAAAATCGGGCGTTACCTTTGCTCATCAATATGTTTGCTGATTGATATCCTCACCATCAGGGGTTTTCTTGTCAAACAGTCACCAACCAAGGAACTTCAAGAAATTTCTCGAGTTGAAAGAGGTGGGAGGAGCGTGGATGCGTCCTTTTAATGTTAATTGTATATGTCTATATATATATATACATATCGATGCATAGATTCCTGCAGATCCAGGGGAAACATTGTCAACAACAAAAACCTTGGGGTATGGCGAACAGTGGCAACAGCAGGTGAGCGTTTCCAAATTTAGCAATGGATATGCCAGGCCTTTCTGAAGAGTGCTTAAACCGAATGAGTACGAGGACAGATCGACCACTTTGCGAGAAAGCTGGGGTAACCACGGGATATGATGTGCAGATGAGGGAAGATACCAAAATACCATGAAATACCAAGCTGTGCACACATGATGTGCTGGACAGGTGGAAACTTCCAAGCTTTGGCAGCAAGTAATATATCTGGTTGGCGGTTTCGACTATTGCTCCCTCCCCCAGAAAATGAGATGATTGGGGTGACAATCCTGGTTTATTGACAGATGGGCTTATCTGAAAATCGGGAACCCCAGAATTCAGTAACTCATCACCAATTCCGATTCAGTGAGTTGACTCTTTGGGGTGTATACCCAGAACATTGGTGGCGAAAACGTTCCAACTTTGCCCCACGAAACTCTCCACCAGGACTCGCAGTCGCACAGCAGTGCATCGATGATGCTGCGAGTTTCCGCGCGTCGCAAGAGAAAAAGTCTCCAAGTGGCGTGACCAGGGCATCCAACGAGTTTCCTTTGGGTTTCGGTCAAGTCCTTGGTCCAGTCCCCATAAGTGGATGATTCAACGGATTCACCCGAGAGGGAGCAAACCCAAGCAAGCTGACTTCACCTCCGAATCTTTGGTTTTTCATCTTTTTTCATGTTTTTTCTTTACCAAAGATCGCCAAGTCGGTCCCAAACACCAATCCAGGCGGCGGCCGAACGCAGTTTAGCTTCCAACAAGGTTCTGGGCGCGGAGAAGTTTTGAAGGAAATGGGGTTGAAGAATGTGAAGGTAGACGAATCTAGATTTTGGAGCTATTCTTCCGTTGTGAAATGGTTGTTGGGAATAATCAGCTCTAGCTATGGAATATCGCTGGCGTCTTGAGGCACAGAAGCCATTTTGATTCGAGAGGAACTTGCCATTTCTACACATGTTTGTCAGTGCAAAGCGTCGACTGCTTCCTTGGTAGCTACTTATTCATGCCTTCTGAATGGCTGGCACAGGGGCAAGTTCTCAACCTGCAAGCTGTTTCAGCCAGTGTTGTAGTGTGCGCAGCTTTGCTCAAGATTCATACTTCAGAGAACAAAAGAAATGAATATCACATTATCCAAAAGCGAGTGAGGACTTTGTTGGCAAACTCAAATTACATGTTTTCGTGGTGGAAGATCATATGGGCTGCGACTATGCTCGTAGCGGGTGGCACATCTGCCTTGCCCCACTGATGAGTTGACTAATAGAAGGGACACCCCACAATTGTCCCCCGGTAAATGGCAAAGGGTTCGCAGCAGCTTCCCCATCGATTTTTTCCGACATGTCAACATCATCCCATTGGACCAGATTGGACCATCCATCGGCCCCGGTCCGTCCATGGCCGGCGATGGCACCTGCAGGGCCAAGTTCTGCAAGCCTCGTTGCTACCGCGATGCCTGGCCACGACACAAGGCCTGTCGCCAGGTGCGCCCAGCCCAGGCTGCAGCCCATGGCGTCTCCGAGGCAGAGATCCAAGAGATCTTAGAGGGGAGGATTTTTGTGACTAAGCTGCAGCCCGGGGAGGAAGGATTCAGATCATCAGAATTTACGTATATATTTGAAAAAACTAATGCCAATTCAATCAATGCCATATATGTTGTACTATTGTTATTTATGATGTACTATTGTTTTTTTTTTGACGCCTGAGGTTGACCAACAGCGTTCTGATCACGGCAAGACCTTGGGGGCTACAGAAGAGTCCTCAACTACTGTATATTGAAAATGCAATTTGAACTGGCTTCTTCAAGCACATAGACCCTTCATCTGTTGCCCTAGAAAACAGCAACACTCATCCCTTCGTATGCCACTGCTTCCCATGGATTCTGGCTTAATCTTCCCGTTTTTCTTACTTCATCATGCCCAATATGTTTCTTCCTTTTTCTGGTCTCTTCCCCAAACTCACATTTTTTTCCATTCGTCCATACCCATCCCATCCGCCATCCCCGAGCTGGCCACAGAAAATGATTTCTGGAGGGTAGATCCATCCACCAGCTCCCCATAAGAAAGATGGCTTTAACATGTTTTTCATTCATACCATCTCAAATAGGCTAAATTCATCTAAATCCCATTATATATATTATATTATATTATATATGTATACATAACATCTTCATAAAGATGCTCGGTTTTGTAGCATCTGAACCCTAGATAGCTCAAACATAGGCAAAATCGGGAAGTCCCACCATTTCTCAAGGGCTTCCCACCAGGTTTCCATCGTGGCCTACTGCGACAGCGAGCTCTGCTCGACGCTTCAGGCGCTGCTGGCGCTGTGCGAGGCGCCACAGCGACTGAGCGTCGGCCTAGTCTGGCAGGGACCCACAGAGGAGCTGCGGCTGCCGGAGCTGCAGCAGTGGTGGCCATGGCCAGAGAGGACATCCACCGACTTGGGAGGTCTGGGGGATGATGAGATGATAGAAACATATGGTTTTGAATGCTGTTTGATAATATATCTATATCATAAGTATATATCCAACAGATTCTGACATACTGAATCTATGTTTGTATTTATGCACATGAAGAAATATGAGACTATCTTGCAATTATGACTATGATCAATTATAAATATATATAGCTTAGATGTGTATTTGATATTTATGAATAACATATTTGCAGTCAAACTACCTGTTCTGGGAATCATGTCATTACTGGAAGTGTTGGGCAAGCTGAAGTCGGGTGAGGACAGAGAAGTCGATCGTGCTGCCCAACGGGATCACTTTGAAATCCTCCATTCGCCATGGAGGTCACTTGCGCATCATCAGCATGCCGGCTGAAGACGCCCGAGGTCCCTGTTGGGCCAGATATTTGGCCCAGCTCCTCTGGGAAAACGAAGAACTGTATTTTGGCTGGTGGTTTCAGTGTTTTTTGGACACAAGTTTCCAAAGGTGCTGGTTCTTTTGGGTTCGAAATTTGCGATGATTTGCTGCTTTTTCAAACCCATCTGAAATCATCCAACCCAAGTGACCCCTGTTTCTGCGGCTTGGCTCATCCAGGTATTTACAGCTGGACAGCCACATGCGCTTTGTGCCTTCTTGGGACCTCAAAGCCCGACAGCAGCTGCGAAGCTGCCGGGAAAGGTCCGAGAAACCCATCTTGTGTAGCTATGGAAACTGGTTGATGGAGTGATAGATATATGGGTATGGGTCAAAATGAAATACCTAGGGGACCCCATGAATTAAGTCTATTTTAAATCTCAACCATCCAATTATTGGGGTACGCAATTTTGACCCATACTCATTCCCATATCGGTTTGTCTGAGAACAGGAATATATAGGGAACCTCACTTTTGGCAGGTTCAAATGAAAGCAATGATGTACCATTGGAGTTTTGGGTCTCCTATTTTTGGACAAACCAATCTTTTTGATTTTCCCAGCCCCTGACAATGAGCAGGAAAAATGGGCGCTATAGCCCGGTAGATTCTGGGATGATCCCAAGTGATCCCAGGAAGGGCGTATCAACATGGAACCCCATACAACCTGGCGCCAAGCAACATCACGGGCTGCTTGAACTGCGCGGCCTTTTTTGATCAGAACGACATCTTGAACATCCGCGACCTGGATGTGCTGAGGGATCTGAAGGATTGGGAATCTATTTTCTAGCTGTTCCTATTGGCTACTTTCCTATTAATTTTCTATCGGTTCACCTGCGACAACGGGAAGCTCGAGTTTTTTCTTTTTGAGGGGCCCCTGAAGTTTGAGCACATTGCAAGGCTATCGCGCGCTGCGAAGCAACTGGGAGGAGCCAAGGGAAAGCTTCTACTGGAGCGCCCACTTCTCTTTCAGTTCCGCGCGGGTGTTGAGGGAGGTGCCCTACGATCCCCGGCTGCTGATGCTCTTCTTTGGGGAGGTTCCGGGCCGGGTTGTGTGAGGTCAAACTCGTAAATTCCACAACAAAACAGATGGCAGGGAAATTTTGCCTTTCATGAGGTTTCAACCTCGTTTCCCCCCATTTTCTTGGCGAGGTGCTCCAAACATCTCCAAAACCATTTGGACCAAGCATATTTCAATCCCCTTTCCTTCAAGGCCATCGGCATGCCGTGGACCTTTCCCAGACCCTCCGCGGACGCAGGAGATCCTGATGACGGTGCGCTTCTTCACCCAGGGATGGGATCTCTTCAGCCCCTCTGAGGGCCTGGTCTTTCACCTTTGGCAGCGAGACTACCGCAGGGTCTATGCTGAAGATATGAAGGTGGCCAGGGCTGGGGCAGATCTGGGTGTGGTTGGCCTCCAGGGTGGATAGGGGCGGGTGGTGAACGTTTTTTGAATGATGAATGACCAGGCATGGAAGATTGAAATTTCTCCATAGATGAAGATGGAAAAAGTGGGGGCGATTGACCAGTTCCACGGTTTTTGGTTGGTGATTCGGGGGTACATGCTGCCTATGAACTGAGGTACTAAAACCATTCACGGTTCGTTTTCGTGTGGTGGGGAGAATCAAGTTACATCCACAAACTTGTGTGTTCCTCCCATGCTCGACCAAACTTCCCAGATTTTTGCTGGGTTCTCTACCCAAGTTTTGCCAGATTCTCTACTTACATTTGGAGGTTTCCTAAAATAGAGTACGCCCAAATCATCCATTTTAAATAGGATTTTCCATTATAAACCACCTATTCTGGGGTTTTCCCCATTTATGGAAACCCCCATTTCCTCCTTGGGGATACCCACTGCCAGGAGCTCTACCAAGATCTCTGTCGTGGCTCCCGGCGACGCCTCCATGGTATGTTGGGATCCGGACCAGGAGCGGCGGTGATCAAACATGGGGTCCGTGGGGATATACCCTCTGGTAATTCAGCATAGCCATTGAACATGGCCATTTAGTTCGTTGATTTACCTGAATATGGTGATTTTCAATAGCTTTTTGTATGTTTACCAGAGTGTAAAGCAACAATCATGGGATTTTTTCTTGGATTGATTTTTTGACCATTCATGCTGAGGTAATCAAAGATGGCAATGGGAAATCCCCGAACTAAAGAAACGGGAATCTAGACATGATTGAACCAAGTGGCGGAGAATCCAGAAAGCCATATTTGATTACCAGAGGGCACTGGTCCACATCCCATTCATGTCGGTATGGTTGAATGTTGGCAATTTTGTTGCTAATCAATTCTGGGATGTGACTGTAGAGGTTGTCTCCACCAAAAAAGATTGTAACGGAATATGTGAGGAGGACCTAAGTTGAGTACTGATTTAGCCTGCTACCACTTGGTTCAGTTCTGAAGACGGGTCAACACTGGGTACTAGAGACTGAGATCTTGCTGGTTGTAGATCCTAAAAGCGACAAACTTTTGTTCCTGGGCATTGCAGTTTGTTGTTCGTCATATTCCCCTATACCTTCCGTTGCGGACTTTTATCTATCCAGTTTTAAACACTCCTGTTGCATCCCTAGTGTTGAATAGTTCTTAGATCCTGAAGATGAACCAAACAAACATGTGGTGGCTTTGGACCCCCTCTAAATAGAATTGGTTTCAGGTTTACCATCATTATCGGACCCTTATCCACCTTCATCATTCTTCAATTTTTCTATTGTTTGCCTTTGTCCAGGTACACCCTTTCACCACCCATACTCCAGCCCTTGGCCCCTGCGAAATTGGGTCATGCCACCACTTCAATCCACCTATACCCTGGCCACTGGCGGAATGTGTTGGTCAATCTAGACATAGTGAATCCCTATTCTCGATTCCGTCTGGTTGATATCCGCTGGTTTTATTGAATATCCATGAAAATCCCGATTTGTTAAACCATGTTAAAACAATATCTCTTTCAAACCAATCCTTTGTTGGTGAATCCCCAATTATATCCCCAATTAATCATAGTCTAATAGTTGATGTTTTTTCTAGTGTTAGTTGGTTATACCCCCCATCCCAGGCGCCTTTTTCTACGAGAAATGTGAGCCCTGGCCGCTCCCCGGTGGCCTCTGCGCCGAGAACGGCGCGAGGGATCCCTTCGGACTGGGCTCCAAGCGATCGCTGCAAGACTATGAGAAACGTGCAGGTTGTGGAGAGACGCCACGCTGGTGAGTCGTTCATTTCTTATGGGGATGTGCCATTTTTTCCAAAAAAAACGGCTTGACCCTGAAAATCACCATTTTTTTCTGAGTAGAGGTAGTTGGCAGGGTCTATGTGAATTTGTGAGGTAGATGTCTTGTATCAGATATTGGAATAACCAGCAATGTCATGGGGAAGCCTCAACCCTGGAATTCTAGCGAAGAATGATGTGTTCTTTCCGTGGGTTACACACGACTAGCTGAATGGTGGGTTCACGGCTTGATACAGCTTTGCTGCAGGTATCTAAAGCTAGCTGTTGGCTATGAACAAACCCGCCATCCAACTGACCAACCAGAATCCAAGCACCTGAAGAACGGACCAAGCAAACCCTTCGAAAGCAGGCAAGGAAGCAAAGAGCAAGCAACTAGCATAGCCAGCCAGGCGAAAACAATCCGATCCAAACCAGATCAATTACACAAACCAAGCAACCAGCCCTTTTTTGCTTTTGCACTGAACTGATTCTCAAATGGGCATAAAGTGTTAGTTTAGCCTCAATTGGGGCATGCAAAAAAGCTTCTAGAAATTCTGATTTCCATCTTTTCCGGTGGCTCTACTACATCCCAAGTGTTACCAGGTAATTTTTGATCTGTTCATCTCAGTTCCACCAGGTCACCCACCTGCAGGCGTCAGCTTCGCGGAGCGCAAACTCAGTGACTTCGCCCTGCGCGGTGGAGCGCCGGCCGAGGACTGCTTCCTGACCCAGGAGACTGGAGATCAAGCCGCTGTGGAGCCTTGGAAGAGGGATGGCACAAGCTGATCATTGGGCACAGATACATAATGATACATGTGTATATATACATACATATATATATATATTGTTATATATTTGTATAAATCTGCAATATATAAATATGTAATATATTGTAATATAAAAATATGTGTATATATATATATACATGTATAATGTTGTGGTATAACCACACAACCCCCACGCATTTTGCAAAAAAAAATCTTGTGTGTTTTTAGTGCCACTTGATGGTAAAAGTATGTAAACATGGAGAGATGCGGTGTTGTCCGGAGTGGCTTTGCTTCATTTAATTTGTCTGGTGGATAACCCAACAGTTGCAATAGGGGTACTGAAAGCCAAACTGATAGGAAATCATAGGAATATACGGGAACTGGAAGGGTTCTTTTTGCGATTTTTCTTATTTTCTACTCTTTTACATAGAACGATGAATCGGACTGCTGCCACCAAGAGCTGTCGAATTGAAACTACCATGATAGTGTTGGGTCAAGCTGTTGGGTTTCTATGGTTGAGAATGGCTCAAATTGTACATCCTGTAAATACCCAAGAAGGGCTGTGCCGCGGTTGCAAGGAAATGCAATGCCAAAGTGACATGCAAAAGATGCAGCGGGAACGCGCCCAGCATGGAAGAGAAAAGAGCAGGGCGGAAATTCGACCCGTTCGAAGCCACAGATTGCTCTCCAGTGCAGTATGAAAGAGAAACCGAGAAACCCATCCATCCCCAACTATCTGTTTCTCAATCTATCTGCTCTCATCTACTCTTCTCCAATCTACTCTGCGTAATTACTGTGATCTAATTTAATCCAATATCTTCTTGTTTAATCAGATCTAATCTAATCTAATCCAATCCATTCTAATCTACGAGTATTCACCAAATCCAGGTGACTTGGACCAAGAAATCACCCGGATCCAAGTTTGATGTCTAACTTGTCCAAATAGTGCCAGGTGGCGGCGGTGGTGGCTTCCAGTTCGGGGGTGGGTGGGGAAGCCAATCAGGGTCGTTTGAAGGGGATTCGCATAGTGGATTATGATAATCCGTGATACTATGAATTGATGAGAACATCATATTATGGATTTGATATGATGTAGCATCATATAATGGATTATCATGGATGTATATGTATATGTATATATATATATATGTAATATATATATATATGTATATATGCACACATATGATATGATGTAACATCATATTGTGTGGTCTAACCCCCTAGAATCATTCATCAACTGTTTTTGTTCATTTGGTCACTTTTTTGGGGGTTCCCCTCTGATCTGTTGCATGGAACCCGAGGTTCAATCTGTGACTGCCCAGGTTGCTGATTCTGATTAGGCCGTTTATAGCATGACTGGGATGACCTTAGCCACTTCCCAACCGTGGTGGTTCAACTCACCAACTCCCCTGGAATCCATCCATGGCCACCAGGTTCCCAGGTGGAGGTGGTGGAGGCTCCGGGTATCGGTGGATCTTTGGATGTTCATTTTGTGATGCCATTCCCACAACAGTGAATGATGATGAATGATTTTCATGCCCTACAGTAGAACGATAGTCTTATGATTTTGCAAAATCAAAACTGTTGATCCTATCTGTAGAGAATAAGGAAGTCTTCCCACAGTAGAAGGATAATCTTACAACAGACGATTTTGAAGAAGTCCTGTGGGAAGTTTCCACGATCAGCGGGCGCAATTGTCCAGGTCAGAGGCCCAATCGAGGCGCACGTCTACCCTGGATTGATGGGCTATCCATGGGAAAATGGCCGGGAGAAGCTATGGCTTTCCGGTGAGGAATTTCGATTCATCCAAAAAAGACCCCAATCTTCACAAGTCACAAATTTCAGGTATCATCACTTATCATGTAAGAAGCTTGAGCGAAAGAATAAACAAATGGATTGACAGTGGTCTGCTTGAATAGATGGAAGATATGTTCAGCCAGTTTTGAAGCAACGGTGCGCAGATGACCCCTGGTGGTTCATGGCTTTGCAGGTAGCAAGCTCCTCTTCCAAGATGTGTTCGGAACCTCAGCCATGCCAGATCAACTGATCCACTAGGTTTGTTAAAAATCCACTCTGTCAAATTTTCTGTGGTGGTGCTCAAAGTTGAGTGTCTGAAGGCTACAAGTACCACATGAGCTGGGTAGGAGTTCGAGAAGGACCAGGATTCATTTGAAAAGCCCGAAAAATTGATGAAGTATACCCCTGGCTGATAGGTCAGTTTGGGTCGTGTTTCTTATTAAACTTATTCCTAGGGTAGCAGCAGCCAGCCTTAGTGTTTATGTCCATTAAGGCATCCAGTTTGCATACCATTCTTGTTGGTGTTGTTGTCATGTTTTCTCTTCAAGTGTTCATCGTGATCGCAGTTCACATCTACATTTGCACACTTTCTCCGCTCCTTAGTGCTTGGAGCATCACTTTTTGGTACTTTGATACATGCTGATGAGCCAGTGAGCCATATTTTTTTTTTACATGTAGGTTACTGTATATTATAGGATAAGGGCTTCTGGTAGATATATCATTTATGTATATACTGGATCTATATCAATAGATATTTAAAATATTGATAGATATTTTATCTAATATAATATATATATATATGGCATTCTTTAAAGGTTCAGCGGCTAACCCGACATCGCTTGCCATAGCTGAGGCCAGGCGTTCAAGAGATCGGCGCTAAAACCTGGAAGGTTGGAGATGTTCTGTGGTTTTTGATGGTTGGTTCATGGGTAAATTGGTGGGGCTTACATAAGTTGACATCACAATCTGAGATAACCAAATAGTTGTTTTTTTTGGGTTGTATAAGTAATATATCTTATGTTTTTTTCATGGTTGTTTGATGAAGTAGGTTGCATGGTTCGATAATGATTGTATAAGACCTGGTTGCAAGTTCTTACATGGAATGGTGATATAGGATGGATTTCTATCATGGAATATTGATGGAATATGAATGGATTAGCAATAACTTCCCACTATATATATATATATATATTTATCATCACCTCCGCTAATGGGTGTTAATAGTTGTCAGCCGTTACATAAGATGGATTTAATGGGATATTCCTCTGGATATGGGAATTCATATCCCCAAATATGATCTGGTTACCCTCCGGTGTCACCAAACTTGGCTGGAAAAATCCCCGCAAAAATGGAGGTGTATAGCAGGGAAAATCATCGAACATCATCGAACTAAATGGTGGATTTTCCAGTCAGCCACGTTTGCTTACTGGAGGGTACCACGTTTTTCCTGAAATTGGCATGGCTTAGAATCATTGACATCTGCAGTAATGTGCAAATACAAGGGTGATTGAGATTGTTGTCATATTATACAGTCGTTATACATATATATATATACACTAATATATACTACTCTTTTTTTGGCTATAATGGGTTTGTACGGAAAAGTATGATACATGGGCTTTCCAAATGAGGGCCAAATTTGTCATGTTGGAGATGGAAAAAGATGATACGCAACGAGGCATACGGCCTCTCTCTCTCTCTCTAGACAAACTCATGTACAAGCAGTTTTAAAAAAGCCAGTTGGTTGGTGATTGGTTCGGAGGTTAAACACTACCTAATCTATTCCATGAAGTTGGAAACCCAGTTGACCACCCACTATATAAAAGATTGTCCAAACAAATTTTGACTCTGCTCCTATATACATATGTGCAAACATACTTATTCACAACATATGATACACACATAAGTATACATGTGTACATACAATATCCTACAATATATGCATATTTACATTATCTACCTATATGCACAAACATGTAATGTATGTATATGGGCTTATGATATCTTATGTCTTATGATATACATATATATATATATATATACACTTATAGATGTTTATGAATATGTCACTGTATTTAGATATGTATATATGTATATAGAAAAAATCCCGCTGGGTGCGGAATCGCGCGTGTAGTCGTGCCATTTTGGAGTTGGGAATGAGCAACCCTTACAACCCTTGCAGTGCTTTATGCCCTTCGAGGTGGATTTTTCCCAGGTCTGTAAAACGGTCATTTTTTTTGATGATTTTGCAAGCACCCATAGCGGCAGCGCGATTTGCGTTGCAGTTTTTTTGGCCCGTCTCAGCATTGCTTCGTCACTTGTTGATTTGCCTCTACACTTAGGCTGTTTTAGAATCAAGTCAGGGCAGATGGTCTTTTTCGAGCGGCACTGCTATGCGCGAATATATTCATGCAAGTTGTTGTTGAAGACACCAGACCATTTGCTCACAACGGAGGACAGAATGGACTTTTTGGCATCAAGTCTGTGTTCATGTGTAAGAGAAGGTCTCGCAGCCCAGCATCAAGGAGGTGTGCATGTGTTTATGAACGCATATCCCACCCCACCAGACCCAAACCCCATCTTTTAAAATCGCACTCACTACACGTACAGTTTTGCACCCGTAGGCATATACATTTATAAGTGTTATGCATTTGTATAGATATGCATTGAATCGTTTACAGACACATTAGATTTTGGAATATATGAAAATATGTGTGTTTTTGTGTGTCATATGTTGTTGTTGCGCATACACATTCATCATTTCAGACACTATGCATGATTTTGCTATTCTGGCATTGTTCATTTACTATACATGCATAGAATATGTTTTACACACTTATCACATACAAACACAGTGCGTGATCCATTCTACTACATATACGCATATAATCAGAACACTATACTACATACATAAGTTGTGTATGTCACATGTATTTTCTTCTTTACATAACACGTGCTTCAGAATAAATTCTGTAGACCTACAGCCTACAGAGGTGTGTTCCGGATTCCCCGACCTGGCGGAAGCCGGTTTTCGGCTCCAGCGCTTGTGAAATGATGGGAAACACGAGGATTCTGAGGTGTGTTGCTAAAACAATGTCATAAACCACCCATATTTGAATTTTCATGGTTACACCACCCATCACAATGATAAAATTGGGGAGGGTGTACTATTGATACCAACATTTACCACATGGAAGAACCGAATTGGCCACTTTCTTCAGGTTAAACTTAAATCACGCTGACGAGTGAGCATGTTTTTTTTGTGGTACGATCACGAGCTGGAAGCTCAGGCATTCACAGAAGTGCTGTGATTCAGTTGTTGATGTTCCCGAAATCCCAGCACTCGGTAAAAGGATAGTGGTTTTCGTTGTGGAGAATTACAAACCAGGTGAATCAATTTCACAAGTCCGTAAACCACCCCACCACCAGTTCAAATCATTTGGCTTAATTTCCAAATCGTTTCAACCCATCTTGAATAAATTTGAAATCCCTTCGAAAAAACAGTGTTTTTTCAATAAATTGAAATCTCTTCCAACCATCAAGCTTTTCCCAATGAGTTTGGCCAACTTGCCATGTGGAACGCCAGCAACGGCGCCAACGGCGCTCGCGTTGCACGCGCTGCACCTCACCTTGGGGTTCGCAGAGGTGGCCGAGGTGGGGCTTGAGAGCTCGTTGGAGCTGGTGGAGATGCCCGAAGCGGAGAACTGCGATTCTTCGAGATGCTTCCAGAGCGGTTGCAAGTTCACGGGCACCCAAGTCAGGTGGGGACGAAGATACAGGGAAAAGCTTAAGTCGTTTCTTTTTTTGATTTTTTGCATACCTTTCAGCACAAAATGGTTTCAGGATGTCGTGCCTTTTTCCTCATTATGCTTGTGATTCCCATGTTTGGGGATATGCACGCTTTTGATGATGTATTGTNCCTTTCAGCACAAAATGGTTTCAGGATGTCGTGCCTTTTTCCTCATTATGCTTGTGATTCCCATGTTTGGGGATATGCACGCTTTTGATGATGTATTGTCCTGTGGAAGACGCGGTGCCTTGCTGTTGTGCCTGCTTCGGGCCT
>BGPT01002545.1:1661-13888 GCA_003297045.1 Symbiodinium sp. clade C Y103
GCCACACCGTCCGCACACCACCGTTCAAATCAGCTCGCTCCCCACGCGGTTAGAAAACTAAACGAGAACCCAAGCATCGAAGATGCTTTTGGGAAAAAGCCCATGATATGTGATTGATGGCCATCCGCTGCAAAAAGTAGTACCTTGGCCTGGCTAAATGAGCCAGGGATAGACCTATGGATATTCACATTGTATTGGTCGACGAATGGATATTCCGGTTGGTTTACCCAATGGACAAACAACTAATGGATTCACCATGTTTACCTTATGGATATTATGGTTAAACTAATAGATATTCATATTGTCAGACTTTCGACTATTAATGGTAATCAGTTCATAATCTGCAACAAACATGTAGGTTCATACCCCCCCTCCTTCTTAGCATCTCGACCATCAACTAATCATCATGTATCAACTATATCCCTATATGCTACAATGTGGGGCCTCCTAGATAGCTAAGTTGGTTGAACTAACTAGGTCAACTATGATTTCTGGTAGATATATACATATATATATATATATAGTTAATGGATGTCAATGGGGTTTAAAAACCAACTTATAACCAGGGGGCCCCACATTGTAGATAGTTTATATCCCCATACTTCTTATATTGACCCATCAACAAAAGTAGAACTTGTCTGGTTCAATTCTGGTTGAGGTGATCCTCTGCCAAGCTGCACCAGCAGGTGCAAAGATGCCAGCCTGGGCACAAAACACCGATTCAAGGACGCTTTTTTTCATGAACTTGTGAGGATATACCATCTGGTTATTTCACATAGCCATGGAGAATCCCCTGTAAATAGAGGTTTTAATGGGAAAATCATCCCAAATTAACAATTTTCCATGGCTATGTTAAATAACCAGAGGATATACCACAATATAATATGAAATTTTGAGGATATACCACAATATACCCTCTGGTATATTAACAGTTCGACCCTGATAATAGCTATTTTTAGAGGAAATTAATCTTCCAATCCCTATCTGCCAGGGTCTATGTTAATTTACCAGAGGGTAATATGGAATAGATACTACGGTCAGAGATGAAATGCTGTGAAGAAAGATATGTTTAAACAAAACACCTGATAGAATGAAAGATATTTCAATTTAGCTTATTCATCATTATACTTTTTGACCCCTCTATGATATACTTCAGTACAACACATTGCATGATTAAAAAAAAAACATCAAGGTATAATCAACTAGTCAAAAAAAACACTGGATACTAGGATCACTTTGATTATTGGCAAATTACTACATAATGTCGTATATACAAATATATATATATATATAAAAAAACAAACCATTTTATATTGAACTATGTGACATCGTGTTTGAAATACAATATGTTCCTGTAAGATATCAAAACAATTGATATACTCATATGTTTTTTTTGGTTTAGAAATATACTTACAAAGTCTTACAATAAGCAATGTCATGCAATGTGCATATACTGCGACAGCACTATGTTTGAATGTTGTACAATTGTATGCGTCGATGCATATACAATCATCCTGAGATACGTACACAGAATATATGGAGTCTTTAATGCTCTTCCCGTTTTAGAGATGATGTTTGAAATGTCCAGATTCTAGACACTCCAGAAGGACTATCATATCAACAGTGTGTATAGGAAGAGTATTGCTGCGCCTTCCACAAAGTTTGCCAGAAAGAAAATGGATAAGTCCTTTAGCTAACATGGTCAAAACATGGAATGTGGAACATGATCATCTCAAAAATCTAACTATAACTAATGGATATATCATTCCCTAATGGATTGATGAGCATCCCTGAATATGGGCACCCCAGTTTTGACCATGGCACATACATTCAACAACGATCTAGTTTGGTCATTGGGCTGTTGTATCTATACCAGGGCGGGGCGACTCACCTTGGATGTGCCGTAATGAAATCGGAATGCTGAAGGGAAAACATATGCCTATGATGATTGACCAATGTATAAAACGGTACACCCCATGATCACAGAAACCCTATAATATATTTTTCAGGGATATTTAAGATATGATATTCCCCCTGTCATGACAAAATATGAGCCCATCAAGTCATCAAGGCGTCCGGTCTACCAAGGTCTACCCAGCTTTCAAGCAACATGTTGGTCATGTGCACCATGCGAATGGCGCGGAAGAGTTTCCCAATGCGAAGCAGACGGAACAAGACCTGAGCCGGGCTGATGCCAGGGGAGTTTTCAGAAACATTTCAGATACCCACTTTCGCCAATGATAAACGAAATGATAAGCCATCCCCAATATGACCATAAATGGATCGTAGACACCATCCCAAATGGTATGGTAGATTTGCTCAAGGGAGGCACAAAAGGTAGAATATATTCCCCATAGGTTCTCCAAATGGTGGATTTCCAATACTTCCATCTTCGGTACCTGAAAAGGCCATTAGGTGTTTGGTGCTCCACTACCATAGCATTCCATAGCTATAACTTCAAGCGACGAAGCTGCCTGACTTGCTGATGGGTCAAACATGGGGTGCCGAAACTTGTCATCTCTAGTCTGAAAACATTTACTGTCTGGTAATTAAACATATCTATGGATAATGGATGAAAATGGTCCATTTATAGATCATTTACCTATTAAAATCTGGATTTCCGTGGCTATCTTAAATTACCAGAGGGTAATATCTCATATTACTATTCTCTATAGATCCCAAATCTCCCAATGACTTCCCCCTATGACTTCGATACCACCCAAGTGCTGCCTCCTTCCGCGTGTGTCCAGCTACCCGCCTAACAGACACCCAGCCCCCCTCCCGCCGTTCGCCGCGGCCGCGCAACGGGACTCAAGGGCAGGGTCAACAGTTCCGTCACCTGAGTCGCAGTGCCGTGCCACGGCAGGGGATGGGTCTCACACATTGAAGAGGTCTATTTCTAGCGAGTATGTGTACATATGTTTATATCATTATATATCTGATTATGTATATCTGATTATGTATATATATATATATGTATACATATATTTATATAACTATACATATAATTGTATATGTATAATTCTAAAAATAAAATGACTATATCAAATTATGTATATATATATATAAGGGGGCTGTCCCATATGGGCTATGTACCCATCTTTTAAAGTGGTTTTCACATGCACAAATTACCCCATGGCACATATACGGTGAACTGTCTGGGTGGATGCCAGTAATATCAAAGTAGCTAGATAGGGTTATAAACTAAGCCACATTATTTTGGTCCCTTCGTCATTGTTTCATATATATGTATATACACATCCATTTTCTGTTGAATTTTGAAAGCCTGAACCTGATGCGGCCTGATACAGCCTGATTCACCGCAATTTGGAGGTTTCCTGAATGTCAAGATGCGTGGTAACCCCAAGAATGAACCTACCATTTGGGGATTGTTTTTACCAACGCTTTGTGCTCTTATTTGGGATGGTTCAGAATTGGCTTTAGCACATCAATGGGATTTCCCATGCGGATGAAACAAATAGATCTATCTATCTATCTACAAATACATCTATCTATCTACCTATCTATCTATCTATCTATCTATCTATATATATCTATATATATATCTATATATATATATCTATCTATCTATATCTATCTATAAATATCGATATCTATCTATATCTATCTACTTCTTTCTATCTATCTCTATCTATAACTATCGATATCAATCTATATCTATATTTACCTATATCTATCTATCTCTTTCTATCTATCTTTTTCTATCTATCTCTATCTATCTATCTATCTATCTGTCTATCTATCTATCTATCTTTCTATCTATCTATCTATCTATCTACTATCTATCTGTCTGTCTATATCTATCAATATAAATACACATGGTGTATATATAATTATATATATAATATATAAATAACATGATATAGTTTATGTACTGCAACATCGTCACAACCAACCATCAATAGCACTCACTTTGTTGGGTCAACTTCGACCAAAGAATTCCAAATTCTTCACGCGTTGGTCTCAAGACTGGACCCTGGGACCCTGGGGTTTGACCTTTCATCAAGAAATTTGTGGATGTGTTTAATCAAAAAACTAAGATAAATGTGCTGATGCATTCATGTACAGCATTGTCCCCCCCATTACATCAAATGTTTGAGTTGGTTCATAATCCCATCTAGCTATATATATATATATTATATATTATATATATAGAAGCACCAGAAACTCTGGTTGACCTTCTTACTTTAACCAACTTAGCTAACTACAGTATGGGGCCCCATATTGCAGGGGGAGTTGTGTAAATGAACAAAATATGACATTTTTGTCACCAGCTGAGATCTGTCTCCAGAATTGCAAGTTCACAGACCACAGGGCACATGCGAATGCGGAAGTCGCGGTTCACATTGGTGACAGATTTGTTTACATCTGCGCGCATGGATTCATCTCCCAAAATGGCTGTGTGAACAAGCCGTATCGGCCATTGTGACCATTCGATTCTGGAACGAATAGGCATCCTTGAATCAATATTCAACGACAATGCCTAAAACATGTTCCATTGAACCGTTAGATAGGTGTTGCGTTTGGAAAAAGGTCTTTGGTTCTGCAATGTGCGCCATACTAACTAATTGGAAACCGGAGCCGTTCCTTTCCTAAAACAATATTCTCACAGGAGTAGACGCTGTAGCCATCAGGTCTCAAGAGGTGCAGCTTGGTTCTTCCATGAAAGCTGGATATATCAACAACATGGGATTGTCACAGTCTGAGAGGCAACATGGGCAAAGGTTTTCGGGATATTCCACGCAGTTGCAGTCGCCAAAAAAGAATACCGGGCTTCGGATCTTTGAAATTCCGGATCTCACAAGGTGCCCTCCAGCTATGAGTTGGTTTATAACTGGATATATCTACCATAAAAGAACAGTTATAGCTGACCTACAACCTCATGTATATATATATATAAGTGATATATACCTTGGCTGCAGGAGGTACAATCCCATTCTTAACTGTTGACGGCCATAAATCCGAGTTGACCAAGTTATAAACCAACTAAGCTTACGGGGCACCTGCTTATAGGAACCCTGAAACAAATCTAAAGCTGGTCCATCATCCTGTCACCTGCGGGTCAACGCCTACAGTGTGGCCCTGTCAGTTTTAAGTTGAATATGTCCACCCATCCATCCTGTAAATCTCTCCGCCACAAACCAAAACAGGTCTTGTAGTTGAAACATCATCAGACAAATTCGTGTAAATCAACTATCACCGACCATTTTAAGTGGAACAAAAACTAAACTCATGGTGTTTTCATCCCAGTCTTCAACCAGAATTCCTGGCCGTATGCCTTGATGAAATCCCCATGGTTTCCTGGTGAAATTCACCGAGGCACAGTCATCTCCACCAGCGAAGTGATGCTGACGGCCAGATCGATGTAGTTCATGGGAAGCTCAAAGAAGAGACGCCTTTTGTGCGCCCGGCGTGAGTTGCGTCCTCCAGAAAACATGGTTGGGGGTTTTCCATAGTCATGGGGGATCCCCGATAGCTGGTTGGTTTAGAATGGAAAATCCCATTAAATAGATGATTTTGGGGGTTACCCCCATTTTAGGAACCCCCCATATAATGTGGATACAATGGGATTTTTATGTGGATAGAATGAGATTTAATGTGACTCCAGTGAATGCACAAATATCATGTAATATGGATACAACACAAGATACTCTATGGTTCAATGGAGATATAATGAGATCTACTGAAATGAAATTAATTGGATATACTAATACTATAATATAACCTCCCCAAAGCGTAGACCAGCGTCTACCCTCCATATTGATTGATGGGTGGAATCCTGCCTAATTATATATCATTCATTGTGAAGTTGAGGATGGTTAATTTTGTTCCTGTACATAACATTGGATTGGCATATAGCATTATATAATATTATATACCTTGCCACAGTTTTACCCTGAAAATGCTCAGTGACTTTCATGGAAACTCATCTTCCAAGCCCTGCCAAATGGCAGGGTCGTCATGTCAACTTACTGGAGCCAATACTGTATGCTTGTTCCCAACATCCCATATACAAGAGTTGTTCAATGGGTAGGTAACGAGGCAAAAAAAAAACACTTTCCACTGCTGTGGCTAATGGCTATCATTTACTTCAATCGAGTTGGAGTTAACCTGTCTAAAGGCGACATTCAAGGTGGTGCCCCATAGCTACGTTTACAACATTTTACAACTAATACAACCTACAATGTGAGGCTCCCTAGATAGCTAAGTTGGTTTATAACTCCAATAACTATGGTTTATGATACTTATAACTATACTTAATGAGGTTTATAAACCAACTTATAACTAGGGGGAATATATGGGATGGACATTTCAGGGTGCTTCCTATGTGGGTTTGTCTGAGAATAGGGAACCCCTAGATTCACTTGTCAATAATATTACGTAATATTACCATTCTGAGTGAAATTACCATTTTGGAGGTTTCCTAAAATAGGGGTACCCCAAATCATCCATTTTGATAGGATTTTCCATTATAAACTATCCATTTTTGGGTGCCCCCATTTTAGGAAACGCCCATTTTGGAGTTGTATAATCAATTTTCAGACATACCCATATGGAGTGTGTTCAACACGTGGCAAGAAACATGCGATACAATCATGCAATGCAGCCTCAAAACCGACAACACTTCACGGGCTGAAATCCTCCCCCCCACGAGCAAAACAAAACACACAGAAGGAAACGCAAAGACCTTATGCCTAATCTTAGTCACCAAAAAAAATGCACCGTATGCATTTTACCTCTCTGTCCATACTAAGAAGATTAAACGTGAGGAATTTAACTCACGCAAATGGTGATATGATGGGGACACAACCAACAATATCCAATGTGGTGGTGCCCCTGATTCTTGACTAAGTTGGCTTGTTACTAAAACAAGTAACCATTCAACTTGTGGTAGATATATCGAACTGGTTGGGTTTATAAAACCAGTTTATACATGGAGGCCATGTCACCCGGGTACCCTGGTTTTCAAACGGAAATTTCAACAACTGTTGACTGGAGTTCATGGATGCTCAAGCATATCCATCCCCCAAATTGATCCGAAGATCATTGTCATAGGTATTGACCCTCCGCATATGAAAAAAGATTGTCACTTGAGTGACCTGTTGAAACATGTTGAAACCATATCTACAGATCAGTTTAAAAACAAACATCAAACACGGATGGGCCAAAATTTGGATAGAAGTGGACCCGCATTGGGAGTGTGCAACCATTAAAAAAAAATGTGAGGTTCATGGGGACTCGTTCCCACTAGCCATACCCAATTTGCACAACATATTCAAAACCATCAAACGGGCAACTGACCCAAATTTGTGCCTTAAGTGCGCTAGAAATAATATCTGAATTCAGCCAAGCAAAAAAAACGATCCATGAATCTGAACATCCAAATAAATCATCAAAGATACCGTGGTTGATTGGTGCAGATACTACCCATAGTAGGGAAAGCTATCAACCAGCTTGTATCTCATGAGATGGAAAACTGGCTTAAATGGAGGTGTCCTAAAATGGGGGTACCCATGGGTACCCCCAAATCATCCAAGTCATTCGACCATTTGATTGTTGAAACCCATGGCGAGTTGGGGATCCCCCATAACTTTCACTATAGAAACCACCAAATATCATCAATCATTGGATTGGTTTAAGGGAAATTTTACAGGAAACCATGGATTTTCCCATGAAATATGGGGGGTTTCCGGTTCCAATTTTCCCTTAAACCAATCCCATGAAAATATCAACACAGCAACACACCTCCCCAAGTTGAAGTTCCAATTTCGCCCTGCCATGACCTGCCTTAAGACACAGATTCGCACAAGCACGTCCAGCGCAAACAGAGCCGTGAAGATCACATCGGCGATCAGAAAACCTGGAGTTTCAAGTGGGAATCTTATGAAAACCATATCCCAAAGAACCAAGGTTACAGTAATTAGATGTATAGTATAGTAGTTATAACATGTTATAACTATAGATAAATTGGATTGTAAAGATTTGTACAGCATTACAAACCGACTTATATAACTTGGAGGCCCTACATTGTAAGAACCATCACTTCCAGGATGTCTGAGCAGTGTTCAAAACTCTGTGTCGCTCCTCTGTTTGATAAGGAATCCCTGTTCATGGATTCTGATATTCCCCATAAAAAGAATGGGTAGAATGATTCTCGAACACATCATCAACCAACCGGGGTTACAGTTTTATAATCCCTAATAACATCGAATAACTATATGTTCTTTCATTAACCTAAATCCATAAAACCGTTCTTGGAGTTATTGCACCAACTAATCATCAGCCAACTGAGGTTTCTGAACACTGAGAACTTTATGAATACAATCTCCCTGTTTACTGGCTATTCCCAGGAATGGTATGTGGGCCCCCAGTTCGGAATCGCTAAGCTGGTTGAGCGAAGTACATGTGAAATAAGTGAGGTTTATGGTAGTGGTAAGTATAATTGGATGGGAGTACTTTTAACTTAGGGGCCGCGTATTGTACCACCCCCCTATTCTTCACAAACAGAGACGTTTGTGGGCATGTTTTTTTCACACGGGGACGTTCAACATGAATTGGATGACTAATATAAACATGGACAAGTTAAATAAATTCATTTTCTGGATTCTATGACCCATGACATGGTTTTGCATAGTGGTTGCTCTCGCCTGCAATCAGAAAACTAAACACCCAGTTGCGGATGGGATTTATTTCTAATGGGGAGATCTTCCAAACGGGCAAAAATTGCTGCAGAACCAATCACCGTGTTTGCTGGATGAATCTAGCAAACTGTTTGCAGATTTATATAAACATGCTGATGCTGAAATGCATTGCTATGTCCGGTTTTGTGGCTCATTGTTTGGCAAATACTCGAATGATTACTACAAGGTGATGCCTCCCTGTTGTGTTTGTTGGTTGATAAACTCATCCAATCGTTAGTATATCTACCAACACAACTTAGCTGGGGACGGGGGCACCATCTTGCTGAATGATTGAATTACACGTATATATATGTATATGTATATATATATATTGTATATTATAGTCTATATATATATATATTCCCATATATTCCCATCATATATTCTGATGTTTGCATTTGTGTTGATCAAATCAATCCCAAATGTGTTCCGTTAAATCTTCGTGTTATTCGAGATGTTTACCCTCTGACAGTTTAACACAGCCATAGCACATCATCAATTGTCATAGGCAAATCATCAGAATTCATCCAACTGAATGGCCATGTTCCATAGCAAACTCTTAAATTACCAGAGGGGATATAAATCCAAATAAATCCCCATTCAATCCCCAAAATCCTATTAAAAGAAACACACACATATATATATATATATTATCTGGTGAAATAACATAACTATTGAACATGGCCATTGAAATCGTGGATTTTCCCATTAATAGCATGGTGATTTCCCATAGTTATGTTAGGAAATACCAGAGGGTATCATATTTTTCATGGTGAAAATGGTCCCCTGCATCCCAGTGATTTTGCCGAAACGGAACTCCCTCCGCCATACCGAGACACACAAGTCCCACTGATCCACAAGTGGTGGACGACCCCTTTTGATGACCTGGAGGTCATAGCCTGTAGCGAAGGAGACAGATCCAAAGGCGGAAATACCAATAGGTGGCAAAAACCATGGGAAAACCATAGGCAAATGCTGATTCAGCTTTCAAACCATGGTGGTTTAACCTTCAAAAAAGTGTGATATTAATATATATTAATGGGATGTAGAGCTGATTTCGGATAGCTAAGTTGGGATGTATCTGCAATAAATATGGTTTGTGGCAATTCGAACTACAGTTGATGGGGTTGAAACACACCATCTCAGAACTGGAGGCCACCACCATGTTGGGAGATGGGGAGATAGTGGGGATGTGATGGAATATCTCGGGAATATCATGGGATATAACAGAATATCATGGAATAAGATGGGAGTAAGATGGAATATACCGGCAATATCATGAACATATAATGGGATAACCACCCCAATATTCGATCATTGGGTGGTGTCCCCCTACTTAGCAAGGTTGGGCTGTGATTAGGCTAAACATTGGATTTAAACCTGTGGGAGAAACGTCTATAGCTGGATGCATTGAGAAGCCAACTTACAGCTGGGGGGCACTACCTCAACTCTCAGTCGGTACCCTGAAGGGTGTAGGGTACTATTGAATAGTGGGTGAAACAAAGAATAGTTCCCATTCAACTGGGCTAACTACCCACTCATTTCAAATACTTTGACCAGCTGAATGGGTGAATTGTCGAAGTAACCTGGATGTAGCTGTTCTCTGGAATCAAATTCTGGGATTTCAACCACTGCCAGTGGTAAATCATGAAACGCTGGTAGCCCAAAATTGACCCATACCTCAAAACCCAATACCTATATAAACCCAGCATATAGCCTTAAAAAATGTATTTCATCATATGTTCTATGTAACCAAAATATTGATCTTTCAACATGATGTAAACGTAAGTTGTTGGTCTAGAAAGCAGAAATGATGGCTTTTGACGATTCGTTGTACCCAAACTCAGTGTTTAGACACCCGTCGTGATATATCATGGTTTATCACTATTATTGTTGGCTACACTCCCGTTATCCTCAACGATATGATTTTTCAGACTTTGCCTGGGGTCTTCCATGCAGTTTCCATACCCTGTTCCAGCACCATTTTTTGAATCCAGTGTCCATAATTCTCATTGTTTCTCCCGTTGTTCATGGAGTGGTTGACCATGTAGTCCGGGTGACCATATGATATGTAATCATGCATATGATGTGCTTGAATATATAGCGTGGATACTGTATTTGTTTCAATTCATCAAAACAACTTGGATGCCCTCTCTAACTTTACACTAAACCACTAAACCAAAAAAAACTGGGTTGAATTTCAATGACCCACATCCCATTCAGACACCACAAGAAAACACATCCGCAAATGTCCGGCCAAGGAACCTATGTCCAGACCTGCGATTTGCGCTTCCATGGCCATGAAGAACACGTTGATGCACAACCTGCAGTTTTGGCTCTTTACTACTTATAAATCAGTAAGTCACATCATTTATGGAATTGCATGGCATTACATATAACTTTACATAACCTTATTTATAACCACTATATAACCGTTTAAAACTAACTGTGCTTATATAACAGTTTTTGGTACTTAGGTGCCATTGTTCTTTCAGATACCTTCCAGCAATCAACCGTGGCAAGAGTAACTCACACGTTTAGTTCGATGATTTTCTCACCTAAAAACCTCCATGTATAATTAGGGGATGTTCAATGATTTTCAATTGCCAGGCTTGATTACCAGAGGGTATAAATGATTTTCCCCAAACAGATGCAAGGTGGGCCCGTTGGGAAACTACAGCCAAGTTGGTTTTATAAGTTGCTTAACTGTTGGTCATGGCAGTAGTTTCGCGAATGTTGTATAGATGGGATAACATCGACCAGCAAACATTTCACGTGGCTGGGAGGCCCCACATCGTTTTATGTTGCTTTGCCAGGTGTCTGACATGCTAAACACCAATTCAATTCTGTTGTTATGCTTCCGTTGGGACGATAGAAACTTGGAACAAAAACTGCCAACACAAATCTGCACACATCACATGTACATAGACAATGTATATGCGCACGTTAAAACTGTGTGATTTGGATCGTTTTGCCCCAACTGTCATTGATGTTGGTGCCATTCGGTGAAAGCCCCACATTTTGTGGTTGATTCTTACCCTGAGGATCATCGAAAAAGAAACGAAAAAAAACAAACATGTTGAATGTACCGTCGGGTAATCAAGCATGGCAAGCTGGGAAATGAATAGAAGTTCAGTGGGAAAATCATCTATAAATTAGTATAAATAACTTACAAATGTCTATTTAAAAAATAGATAAGGAATTTTCCAATTGCTATGTTTAATTACCAGAAGGTATCTCATCCACACGGGAATTCACCGTGTATGATGTACAACTCATCCAGTACCTCTGATTCCCGACCAAGGCACAAGAGAGCCATTGCAAATTCCTCGGCTGCAACAAGTTCACCCCATCACCCTTCTCAAATAAAACTATAGACCCCCCCTCCCCCCCAAAAAAAACATCCCTGGATAATTTTGCCATGTGCATATATATCTTTATGACTGGTAGCGACCTCACAACGTGCAAGCCATTGCACTGCACCAACGGGCACCTTTTATCCTGATCGCTTGAGAGTCCCTGCGG